>LR737453.1:6331-35295 GCA_902655005.2 Marronus borbonicus
TATGTATGTATGTATGTATGTATGTATGTATGTATGTATGTATGTATAACATTTTCATATGGGTGGGAGAACTTTTGGGTGCCAGCAATAGTCTACATAGCCGTTGATTTTATCTGCTCAGCAGATGAAGTTTGAAATAAGTTCCAGAAAATTCGAGACATTTAGCTTGGAAAGAAACTCTTGAAGAGATCAAATTTTATTTTTCAATGCGTTTTATCTTTTTTTTTTTACTAAGATCGTTGCATACAGGATGACTTACGTAGCGGATATTACGTATAGATTATTTCTCTGAAATGAAGATCGAAAGATTATTTCATTATAACTTTTACGTCTATCTGGAACTAGTTTATTAGATAGAAATGAAATGAAACTTTAAAGTATCACCTTCCACTAATTTTGAGATGTCAAGGTAGTGCTTATATCATTGAATATTTGATTCAAGTAAATACAACACATAACATTCTACGCTAACGCTTATTTGGGTTTGCCGAAACTGACGTAAATAAGATTGTTTCGAGAAAACAGTTCAAAAGTAACAAATAAATAATATAATTATATAATCATACGCCATATCATGCATCATAGATTATCGTAGTTTTTAACTTGTTTGAACAAAGGACCATATTGCCTTTGTGGAAACATCTAAACATTTGTTGACCTTTTACGGTACAATTTAAATATCGTATAGTCGTCCAAAACGCAGAATAATTACTTTTGAGTGCAGACGATCAAAAATGCGACAACTATAATTTTACTGTATTATCGGTGAACATACATTGAGAAGGTAATGGTTTAAGCTTGACTACTAAATCTATCATTATTATAAATAAAAACTTGATTATACATATTTTTTTGTCGAATCCTCTAATAAAATTAACATCATTATACGGTGGACTTTGAGACAGAATGTTAAATAGCAAAGGGAAACGACTACCTAACAATTCTTTGTCCTTCAAATCTACGAATACATTTTAGTAATAAGGAAGAAATTGGCGTTGTAATGTCATACTTTACAAATGTTTGAGTCGGCCAGATTTTTCTGTACTCATCTTCGCGTGGAATAGGTTGTGGTTAAGTTCGTTTATAATTCAGAAAATATTAGTTAAAAATTAAAAGAATCCAGGAAAAAATATTTTATACAAAATATGTAAGAAGAAATGTTTTGATATAAATTGTCATTCAACATATTCGCCATTAAGATTTATACCAGCTCTTTAAGCATTTTCTCAATTAGACGATGGTATGGATTTTGAAGGATTCAATAGCTTTTTGAGCTGCAGTTGTTAGCCGTTACACGACAAATCAAAAGAATACGGACATTAATTCGACGCTTTTCTCTTTCAAATAATCAATTGTTTCACGTGCTGCATGAAAGCTGGCATTGTTATGACGAAGGACGATGCGACGTTGTGGATTGTTTGACTAATTTCATCAATGTCTTCCAGCATACCATTTAGTATTAACTGTTTGCTGATCCTCCAAAGCAGTGTCCAGTTCAACGAAAGAAACAAGTAATCTTCTTAGAAGTGTTTCGTAAACGGACAACTTTTATTGGATTAGGTTCATTTGGGAACACCCAAATAGTTTATTGTTTCCGGCTCGTACGAATTTATCCAAGTTTCGTCACCTGTTACGATGTTATAAAGAGATTTTAAAATCCCTCTACCAAATTTTTGAACATTTCCTTTCATTAACTAATACGAGTCTCTTTTTGTGCTCGAGTCAAATTATATGGAATCCATCTGGAACATATCTTTTTTACACTTAAATGTTCATGCAAAATCGAATGCACGTCAATCTATGAATACCTATATCTCACAGTAAGGTACATGTCGATCCTCTTCAATGTTGCTAGAATATCGAAGCTTTGCAAATCAGTTGTAAACAGTCTTTTGAAGGTGCTTCATTATCAAAGTTGAACAAAGCGATTCAAAATTGTTTTTTTTTTAAACAGTTACTCTAAAACTACTTGGTCACTGCTTCAACAAATATCAAATTTTACGGATATAGTAATGCCGAATGTCAATAATGCTATCTAGTGATCGCTTGTAAAAATTTACGACGCTAGACATCCATACTATATTTTAAGTATTTGGCAATCTGCTATAATAAACAGCTCAACTATTCAAACTATTTGAACCTATTAAATACGCAAGTAAAAATGTATTCTTGGAATTATGAATATACCCAACTTCAAACGCTCATTTCAAAGTTACACAATATTACTTTGAAACTATTATATTCAGATAGAAGGTATACATATGTTTCGTTTAATGCGAGCTGGAATATATCTATTAACCCTTATCCGTACACCATGTGTTCGTCGGACACACAATAATGAACTTTGGTGCATATCTCCCGGGCTACTTCAAATAAAGAATTTACATTCTAAGTAATCTTCAATTACGCAATTTCCTACATACGTATCGCAAAATAAA
Source organism: Marronus borbonicus (assembly GCA_902655005.2). NCBI lineage: Eukaryota > Metazoa > Arthropoda > Insecta > Coleoptera > Scarabaeidae > Marronus > Marronus borbonicus. Next base: position 8,770 of record LR737453.1, read on the forward strand.
ATTTTCTAACCGCTGTAAAACTGTATAAAAAAATAATATCGAATTTTACAACGCAGACGGGTACACGTGTCCGTTGGACGCATTGTGCGGGAAACAAAGGTTGATGCTGTTACTGTAGGTGTTGTGTTCTACTTATACTTGTATTTGTTGCATTTTGTGAAACATTTACATTGAAAAAGCAAGTAAAATGCCGAAACGGCCGCTTACTGAAAAGGAATTGCAAGAAATTGTTGATAATTTATCAGACTTTGAGAATGACGATAATGGTGATGATACATCTAATAACCTCAATTATGACTCAGAGTCTGGTTCAGAGTTTGACCATACATCTATTGCAAGTGAGAATGAAATGTACGACGAACAAGAGCTCGATGAAAATGATAATGCAGCGGCAGCTAACGTAACGGTGGGTCAAGTTTTCGTAGCTAAAGATGGTACACAATGGTCATCTGTTCCTAACCCTACAAGCCGTACTCTTTCACGAAATATAATAACATCACCTTTACACAAGGTTTGTTTACCACCAGGAAAAGTTATAGAAGAACCAGTGGATTCTTTCATGCTCTACATAAATGATGACATTGTAAGTGATATAGTAAAATGTACAAATGAGGAGGCACTTCGGATATTTCCAAATAATTGGAAAGCCACCGATTGCAGTGAAATGTATGCGTTCTTTGGCTTATTGATGACAGCTGGACATTTGAAAATGAATTTTACAAGTTACGATATTTTATGGAATGCAGTGTATGGACCTCCGATATTTCGTGCTACAATGAGTATCAAACGATTCAAGCAGCTTTTACGATTTATTAGGTTCGATGATAAATCAACGCGGTGTGCACGACGCAGAAATGATAAATTGGCACCAATTCGTGATATCTTCGAAAGAATAAATAAAAACTTGAGTAAACATTACCTCCCGGGAGCCAATATTACCGTCGATGAACAACTTGTCCCATTTCGTGGGCGATGCCCATTCAAGCAGTACATGCCAGCCAAACCCGACAGATACGGCATGAAAATATGGTGGACATGCGATTCGTCAACATACTATCCTCTAAAAGGAATTCCTTATACAGGTGAGAAAATATATTTTTTCAATATTAGCTTTATTTGCACGTCATGTTTTATAGGCAAAGAAAACAACAAAGTAACGAAAGGATTGGCTTCTCATGTCGTTGTGTCACTTACTGAACCATACTTTCGTTCTAATAGAAATGTAACTTTTGATAATTATTTCACAGATTTAAATTTATCGAATACATTATTAGTCAATGGACTGACATCTGTTGGAACAGTGAGAAAAAATAAGCAGTTTATACCGAAAGAGTTTCAACCAAGTAAATACAGACGAGAATATAGTTCAGTTTTTGGTTTCACTAAAAACGCCGCCTTGGTCTCTTATGTACCAAAAGCTCGAAAAGCAGTCATCCTACTCTCTACAATGCATAGTTCTGCCACAGTTGATGAAGACAATAAAAGAAAACCAGAAATTATACTAACGTATAATGAAACTAAATGCGGTGTAGATACATTAGACCAACTTGTTCATGAATATACATGTAAAAGACGAACAAACAGGTGGCCATTTGCTTTTTTTATGAACATGTTGGATGTGGTGGGAGTTGCAGCCTATGTGGTATGGTGCAATCTACATCCTGACTGGAATAGTGGCAAACATGAGCAAAGACGTCTTTTCCTTACTTTCATAGCAGAATCACTTATCAAACCACATATGCAACAAAGAGATATTCATAGATTACCAAAAGGAGTTCGACAAGCTATAAATGTATTTCAGCCACCAAATAATAATGGTGAAAATCAAGTGTCTGTTGCTCCTGCTAAAAAGAAACGTTGCAGCATATGTCCAACACATAAGTCCAGAAATCAAAAGCAAACATGTGATATCTGTTCAAAGAATGTGTGCAACGAACACAGCAATGTACGAAGAATTTGTAAAAACTGTATAAATACATAATTCTTTCCATTGTTATTTTGTTTAAAAGTTTGCTAAATTTAACAGAATATATATTCCTTTTCCCACACCGACCAATTGTTTCATATTATCCCTGTCTAAATGACAATGAATATATTAATGTGTCCAATAGACACGCCCGCCCGTTTATGCAAGTAAAATTAGCCGCCCGGATAAGGGTTAAACGGAAACAATGCTATTCGAATTAATTATGAATTGGTTTAATGTTGTTACAGGAAGTATTCAATCTATTCAACTTAAAGTCATAGTCATTCGCTTAAAAAAAAAAAACAAAATGAATACAAGAGTACATACATATATTTAACAGGTTTATTCTAATTCCAAGTAAACGGTTCTTATTCCAAAGCTGCCATCCTATCATATTGTACAGTTCTTTTAGTAGTTTGATCGTGTCTGTTTATCAGTTTATCTAAACCGTCTTGGCTGAAAAGTAAACCGTTAAATAGATTTCTTTTGTTGCTATAATTTAGAACGAAAGTGTAACGGTTCGATATTGAGATTCAAAACTTTCTGTTTATGATGTCATGTTCATTTCCTTCAATATAATAAATTTTCTTCTGAGTTTGGTTGTGGTGATCAACCGTCTCACCAATTATTTCAAGGGGCAAACATTCATGACCAGAAACGACACATAACAAATTCCTTCTTCTTTTAAAATTTTCATATTTGCGAATTATACTACAGGATGCAGCAATAGTACGTCTCTCTTTTATTACTCGGCCTGCATGGTGGATAGCAATTTGATATTTTGAATATGTAATAGAATGTTAATTGTGCATAGAAAATATATTCCGATATGCTTGGCGTTTTATAAAAAAATATGCCACAGTAAAATTCACTTCCTTAAATGGAACATCCTGCATATTTTTACATTATTAAAGATCTGTAACTATAAAGTAACCCGTTTTGTAGTGTACAACTGTTTCCGTTAAAAAATAAAAAAAAGCACAAATTTCAAAGAGTGTATTCCTAGGTCCAAACACTTTCAAATTTACCAATAAAATTTGTTATGTGATTGGTTGAGATTGAGTGACGATATCAGTAAATTGTTTTTAACACCGAATATATAGGATGTTCATTAGGAAAGTATTGACGTCATCGATTTTAAAATGGTTTTTCGATTTTGTTAAATGGAACACCTTGTATATTATGACCAACATAACATTCTGCACCAATCTATATTAGGTTTCTCTATGCGGGTCTACAATAATCCAGGTCAATAATCAAAATTCCAATATTACTTCTTATTGGAACTTATTGGTTATATTATATTATATAACTTTTTTTCTATTTTGAAATAAATTTTAAGTGAATTAATTTAATAAAGAAAAAGCAGACGAAGGTTCTTTCCTTGTTAAAAAATTCCTATATTACCATGCATTATTAAAAGTAATCCAAAACTTGACGATTTTAATGAAATATTATGTAGTGCTTAATTTGCTTGAAAGTAATCAAATATAGAGATTCAATCATCTTTCGGAATAGTGCGCTCTATCATGCTGCAGTCACATTTCTCCCCGAATTTCAGGAGGGACTTCATTTTATAAAAACTCCAAGTGCCATACATGCACCTAAATTATTAAAAAAAAAAATTTGGATCCTGCAACATACTCACCGATTATACCTCCCCAAACGTTAACGTAGTAACCAATGTTACTGATCCACTTGTAGAATTTTCATTTGCATACTAACGAAAGTTATACTTACTTACCCTTCCATTTTTTGTGAAAAATTGCTTCGTCAGAGAATAACATTTTAAAAATAAAATTAGGGATTATCTTGTAATTTATCATTGACCAAAATTGAAAATCTTTCGAAATTCTGTTCAGTAAGCTCCTGATGTAACTGAATATGCTAAGTACGTAGACGATTTTTTTTTAAATATTCATAGAATGGATCATCCACTTACACCTGTATCCTCACTTCCATATCTTTGGCTTGTATTTGGATCTTCAGTTCATCAGTTCAACAGAACGTTTAACTCATTTCTTGATTTCTCACTTTTTTTATTCTTTCGCATTTCTTGTAAAACGTATCAACTACTCCCTGTAAATATATTTCATTTGGACATATTGAACTCAATATCTGGATATTACAAATAACACAAAAGTAAACTAACAATACGGAAATACGGATATTATAACAGGGACAGCTTGTGTATTTAAAAACTCAAAACAATAATAAAACAGGAAAAATAATATAGATTTCGTGTTCTAATTCTAAAAGTTTGATTTCATGCACAGAACAGCCATCCTACAAGTAGGGATAAACTGTGTTAAAAACATTGCAAAATATCTTACTGTATAATTTACATGATGAGACTACATCGCCATAGGAAATTACTGTCGCTTATCTATATTCATGACTATGTGGAATGTTAAAATGGCTGATGCAATATCTGGTTTTGCTGCATCACACCAAAAGAAGTGTCAGCAATAAATTGCATATTCATAACATGCATGCGAAAAAATTCCACACTGAAACTTTTTCAGTTTGATAAATGCCTTAACGGATATTACAATTTTTTCACGCATTCAGTCTAGTCGCTTTTAAATTAAGCGTCCCTATGTTCCCTTTGACATATTTCTACGTTGATGTTCTTCGCTGAAACAGATATTTTATTATAAAATGAACTTCATAAGTTTAAAATTAATCGAAACATTTTCCTATAAAAAAATTAGAACATAATATATCTGATATGATCTTAATATTTCAGTATATTCATCTAACCCTAATTTCATAATAATAACTATTATTATTGAGGTAATATAAATAGTAATATACTTTATTAGTGTTAGTACAGCACATTAGTGCTTCCACAAGTCAACGCAAGAGAAAAAAACGCATAAAAATTTAAATGTACAAAAACATTACAAAGAAATATAGATTTTTGAAACAGGTAAAAATCTGTCTAAAGTGTTTTCTAATTTCTTACAGTTTTGGAGATGTTTACGTAAATTGGTATGGCTGGTACCACGTTTAGGGGTCTCGGCACTCCAAAAAAAGTACGATTGGGCATCTAAAGAATTATCATTGTTTTTACGCTAGGCCAGTCTGCAAACCCACAAAATTACAATTTTTTCTGACTTTTCGGTTTACCTGTGTACCCTTGTGAGTAGAAATTAGACACCTTAGACACACTCCATTTTGAAAAGTTTTAAATTCATGCTAAGGTTTTCTGCGATCACTTAAAGGTTCATAATTAATCGCTGTTGTATCATTCGAAAAAGGATAAAATTTATATACAGATCACGATATTCTAAATCATGAATATAAACTACAAGTAAGCAAGGAACAAGAACAGATGGTTCAGATGCCCCGTATTAAGAATATCTGAAAAAGTACTGTAGAAATTTACAAATTATAATCTACCACTGAGGTAACAACTAATAAGCTTAATACTATCGTTGGACTAATTACAGTGTGCTTAATTTTCTTAATAGAACCAGATGACTAATATTTTTCTCTTTGTTTAGTCTAACAGAACGCATGCCTTTCATCAAATCTCACTTTAAAATTGCGACCGGCTTTACAGAATTTGGTGTCCAGTGTATTATTAATTATATGATTTCTTAACGGGTTATTATCATAGAACACTACTCTATAACCAACTTTCTTTTAAAAAATACTTATTTTTACCACAACCACAACAAATCTTACCTAAGTATGAGATTGTTATGCTTTATTATATATACCATATATATATATATATATTATTGCTTTGAACTTAATTCTTGATTAAAAGGAAATGTTAATTTTATTGCAAAAAATTGGTTTTCTGTGAATACTAAAGTCCAAAGAATTATTTGCAATACGTATTTTTATATTTAGAAAGTTTAATGGAGATGAGGTTCCTGCTTTTCGGTGGTGAATTGAATGTTGGTATTAATTTTATTACATAAAACTAGAAAGTTATCTAACTGTCTATCAGAGCCTAACCATATGCAGAAGACATCGTCCACATATCTAAACCGAGCTACGAACAGAGTTGTATCCATAAAAATAAAGGCTAGCGAAGGTGGCAATGGTGAGTCCACAGGCAAATCATTTTTTTGTTTGTAAAGCTTTCATTACATTGATAAGAATTTTAATTCAAAGATATATATGGCATCTCCTGTATTAGTAATGCTTTATCCGGGTAGAGGTTCTCGATTATATATTTTATAAATTATTTCAATTCAAGAATAGGAATGGTTGTGAAAAGACTTTCTACGTCAAATGAAACTAATTTAGCTGATTAACATCAATATTTTTTAATTTATCAACCTAATTAGGTTCAAATTTTATTAACTTGGGCAGAACATTACAAACTATATGCAGGAGCTTGAACGTAACTAAAAATCGGTCGTAACTGAAAGCTTTCTTTATGAAGCTTAGAATTTAGGCTCCGCGGGGTTCATGCCAATATTCTAAAAGTTACTTTCTCAATAAAAGTCTTAGCATCATTTTGGAACTTAGAGATTGGATCTTTATCTAATTTGATAATGTCAGGGTTAGCTAACAGATCATTAATTTTATTTACATAAACATCTTCGTCATGTATGACAGGGTTACTTTTATCTGCCTTGAAAACGATCAACTTGTTTTCCGTTATCGTCTTCTTAACTGATTTTAAGTATTTATTTATCTAAAGAAATTTGATCATAAAGTAGCCTTCTATTACAATTACTCTTTAAAAAACAATAAAATACCGGACGCCAAATTCCGTAAACCGGGTATATGTGAGAAACTTTTTGTTGCTTAAACTGGTCGCAATTCAAAAGATTTGATGAACAAATGCGTTCTGTTTGACTAAGCAAAGACAACTCACGTCTAAGAGCACATATATCAGGAACTAGACATACATGCCACATTTAATAATTTAAATGTTTTATATAAAAAAAATCAAAGCCATAAAATGAGCTCTCTAGAAAACTATTTATTGAAGAAGTGCTATCAAATCCAAACAATATCGTTAAGAGGGTTTTTTTCCAGTAAAAAATAAGTTTATGTAAACGGTCTTTTCATTTCTAATTACCATTTTACGATATTGTATTTAAGGAGAAGTAAAAACACGTTGCATTTGTAGATATGCTTACCTGCTATTTAGAATATTAGTTTCAGTTTTTAATCTCTTGATGGTGCTGTAAGGCGAAATGTACATTGATTTTTAATAAAATACTGTGAAGTTGATTATGTGTAAGAAATGTTTCATTAAGAGCAATCCATCACCCCATTTAATCCTTCAAAAGCTCTTGTATGATAAGTTATCATACAAGAGCTTTTGAGCTATTGAAATCACTTATCATTGATAAGCGATTTCAATATTCTCAGGATTTTTGAGTTTAAATCATACACGTCTTCGTTAGAAGAGTTGTTCAGGCTATCACTAACTGATCTAATCTCTAAGAAGGACGTCCTACGAAAAGCAAGTGCAACACTAGATGGATATAGACTCGTACAAATACTTTTTGAGATTGATGTTTGTTTGAGGTAAATTAAAAAATTATTATTAAATTAAAAAAGCATTAGTGTCTTATATTCTATAACATGTTATTTTTTACAACATTCTACAACGCGCCAAGGCTGCTTCATGAGCAGTTAATAATTATCGAAAGCAGCAACTTTACCTGTTCTTACTTCAGGTCTATAATGGTTTAAGTAAAATTTTGATATAATCCTTAGAGATTAAGTTTGGAAGATCATGGTTGACAATTTTCATAATTGCATATAATGAAAATTAAATAAATTAAAACAATCTCGTTTATATTCAACGAGATCTATTATGATGGTCGTTCAATAAGTCCTTAGCAAAAAAAAAGTATTTTCTATATTTAGCTTACACTTTTCCAAGTGTTTCTGCAGTTTTTTTGTAGTCAAAATGGGCGAATAAAGAGAAGTCACTGGGAGCCAAATCCGGTGAATACAGTGGATGTTGCACTAATTCAAACTTTCTTTCTATAATTTTTGCCAACAAAACTGCGCAGGTTGCGCCCATGCATTGTCTGTAAGAGGATCCTTTTTTTTAAATAAGGGCGTTTTTCTCGTTTCTTCGGTCAACCGGTCCAATAATGACGCATTTACAGTTATTGTTTGTTCTTTTTCCAAATAATCGGTGTAAATCATTCCACATGCATCCCAAAAAAATGAGGCCATCACCTTACCAGCCGATTTCACCGGCTTCGCCTTCTTCAGAGTCCGTTCGCCTTCAAAAACCCACTGTTTTGACTGTACCTTTGTTTCCTGCGTGTAGTAGTGTATTCATGTTTCGTCCATAATTATGTATCGACGGAGAAACACGGCAGGATTGCGATAGAAAAGCGTCAAAGCAGCCTCAAAGTCGACAACACGATTGCGTTTATTCTCCACTGAAAGCAAACACGGCCGAAATTTTTTCACGCCCAATTTTTCGTGCAAAATTGAAAACATCGTACCTTGCAATATGCTTGTGGCTTCAACTATTTCACGCACTTTGATTCGTCGATCATTCAAAACCATATCGTGGATTTTGTCAATCATTTCGGGAGTAGTCGCTTCCACTGGATGTGGATTGTGGATTCCTATACAATTTGCTATACAACTTCAGGAAATCTAATTACTTGTCAGTATATGATCATTTTTTGAATTGGGATTGGTCCTTTCTCCAACTATACTAATGATAGTGCAGCTCTGGGTGCTTTTTATAACTCTTTGTATGCTGTCTTAGATCTAGGCGTTCCTTCTAAACTGCGCTCAAATACTTCTTATCCATTATAGTTTACAGTGGACATCATTCGCAAATTGAAATACAATATTTTCCTTAGCAAATGGGTTAAGATCCAATATAACATCAGAAAGTTAAGAAGAATTGAAGATTCTATAAAAAAACTCACTTTGTCATCATGGCAAGAATACCGCACAGACTATGTGGCGACGATGAAGATGACTTCATCGATCTTAATGACATTGTTAATGCATTCCCTAATATTTTCTTTAACCCACAACACAGAAAATAACACCTATCTTATTCATTTCATTGGTTAGTGAAGGTGAATTGATTGCAATAATATAATAATGCAATAAATAAATGCATTTGTTTTCGCGTTTCCTCTTAAAATCATTTTTCAATCTTTATATTATCTTATACCTTTCCCAAACGTTGGAAAACTGCTAAAATTGTGCCAATGCCATAAAAAGGGTAATCGTGAGTTTTTATTGAATTGCGGGCTATTTTCCATAATATACAACTGTGTGAGAAGGTATTATATATTTATATATGTCAGCATTTGCAGTAGTACTCGTTCATTTATTATCTCAATTAATCCCTGGTAAATCTACAATTATAAATTTGGTGACCATATCCCAATCCATTGGGTAAGTCTTAGATAAACGAGGTCAGGTGGATGCAATTTATATAGACTTGCCCAAAGCTTTCGAGATGACCGATATGCGGAAATATTGCTACCGATGCTGAGCTCCTTCGGTTTTGTTTCATCACTTTGTTCAAGTCGTACTTGAAATAAAGAAAGTGACAATGACTTGTCACCTCTGGATCAAATCTGGGATCATTACTGTTTGTGCTTTACATTAATGATCTGCTTCTAAAAATCGACCTTCGTACCGTTGGTTATGACGTTAAACTCTTGTACCTATTCTTCTTATTCACCTTACTTGTTACCTTATATCAAGTTAGAACTGCTTGTCGCGTAACCTTGAATTGAAAGATTTGGGTGTATTTTTTGATACCATTCTCACCTTCAAATCGCATATTAACAATACCTGTTCCGAAGTCATAGGACCATTGGGTTTTATTATACATGTCTCTCGATACTTCAAGAATCCTTTCGTGTTAAAGGCAAATTGCTTTCATTTAAGATTGATGGAATTTACTCTGAGAGAGGTACTTCACAAGATGGACTACTAGTAAGGCATGACATGCTGGCCATGAACACGAGAGGATGGTATCTCTTGGATAACAAAACATAATATATTATTAATATAGTTCTATTATACACCAAAATAGAAATTTATTCCAGATTGCGGTATGAGATACTCTTGTGGCGTTCATCGACTGCAGCTGCTAAAATGTTCTTGTCCCAGAAAGTTGTAATAAGATCGTTGGTGGGCGCTTATTTCCCGAAATCTTTATTCCGCAAACTCAATTTGTTTGTATTTTTATAATGGAAGTAGTTTTGTTTATGTGCATCAGAACAAAGATACGTTTAGCCTGAATTCTGAATATCACAGATATCTTGCAAGAAGGAGATATCATCTACACACTGCTGGAAATGCACTTGCTGTTACTAGTTCAAGATTAAAAAATCGGGATTTACAATCACTTGCACAAAGAAATGGAATGAAACCACACAGTTCGTAATTTCCACAATGCTATTTCTTCAGAACCATCGTTTTTATAATACGGCTGAATATTTCACTTTCAAAATCTTTTTGTTTTTTGGAGGGTTTAGTATATACTATTTCTTTATTTTTGTTTGGTCACTGATCCAGTTTTCCTTTTTGGTTTTATCTGATAGTTGTAGTTTGAGTAATACCTATTGTAGCAGCTATGAGCGGCTAATTCAATTTGGTAGTTGTAGATTTATGGTGTTTATTAAAACACCACTTTTATTAAAGCATTTGTAGATTTCCTTTAATTTGAATTTCTCTGCATTTTCTTGGACTCCTTATGTGTATTTTAAGTGCCACCTAACTAAATATATTATTATTAATCTACATTTAAGCATCATGTATAACATATTTGAAATGTAATTAAGGAATAGATATTAGTTTCAGTATTCAGTACTTTAATAATTCAAAATAACCAGATTAAACTTTTTACCTTTTTTATTAAAAAATCGATAATTCTGGATAAAAATAATATATTACCCTAAAGTATAATACAATATATAGAAGACAAACAACTAATTACGATTTTTTATTTATATTTTTATTAAAGACCATATATTAAAAATAAAAGGACATTTGAATTTCTCATATTAGCCCATTTAGAAATAAATCTTCAGTTCATTTATTTATAATGAAGAATGCGTAAAATGTGTAATTGAAGAAGAAGTAATCTATAATCAGATATATCTGGTGTATATACGGTTGTGTACTAAATAATGCAAGAAGGATTTTTATATTTATATTAAAAGAAAAAAAAGATATATTGATATGTTCGCTAAGATTTAAAAAAAAATTTAAACCGTTCCGTTTTTCCACGAGAAAAAGGAACGATCTAAACTTGACAGATGACCAGTCTGTCGAACTTTAAAGAGTCGAAAACCCACTATACTACATAAATTACCTGAAACCCACAAGAGAAAAGTAAGAAACTTGTAAATTTTTCTAGGCCATCAAAGGCCAGAGTGCCGAACAGTGTTTTGTGTTTGCGTGCATAGATGTGTTTTTTGCGCATAATGATAAGTGAAATATACAACTGAAGACGCACCTTTCTAAAGCAACCAGATCGAATAAACTACTTTTCAGGTGCTGGACAGGCTAATTGGTATAGTAATTGGATAAGTGTTCTAGTCGGTCGACCGGTCATACGACCATGCGTTAGGTACGGGTACACCTTGTCGTGAGCCTTCATCCCTATACCGGTGATATCGAAATGGATCCAATCGACGCAGTAAAGGAACTCGTTGAGAAATGCGGCGCCCAAACAAGGATCGCCGTAACCCCAGCCTCGATTGTTGACATCATGGGATGGATAATCGGTCACTTTGTGTGTGAAGAACTTCCACAGTGGCATCCGCCATACACGGTCACCGGTGATGACGCCCGCCTTACGGACCTGAGACCACATCGTCTGGGAATTGCAGAATACTCCGGCAGCGGCTGAACCAAGCGCATGTTTTACGCCCGGTGTTAAGCTCGCCAAATCGATGATCAAACGCGGTTTATATTGGCCCTGGCCGAACGTTAATGCATCGGCAATACACAATCTTCCTTCGTTATCCGTATCTTCAATCATTATCGATTTTCCGTTAAGGCCCATCACCAAATCGCCACATTTCATTGCCATACCGCTCGGCATATTCTCGCATAGTGGAATACAAACGTTGATGTTGATCGGCAAGCTCAAGGCGGCCGCTGCTCTTACGGAAGCGACGATAGCGGCAGCTCCGCACATATCTGCCCGGTAATTATCCATTCCCGGCGCGGATTTGAGGCACAATCCGCCGCTATCGTAAGTAATACCTTTCCCTACTAGTAAAATCGGTTTCTGATCGGCTGGTCCTCCGCAATAACTGATCTCCAGGAAAATCGGAGGTTCGCAGGAACCCCTCGCCACGGCCATGAACGCTTGCATCTTTTTCGCCTCAATCCAATCGCGATCGTGTACTTCGACTTTGATGCCACAAGGGCACAACTCGTTGACGGTTTCCTGCGCGAAGTGCAGCGGAGTCATTTGATTCGCCGGCGTATCGCATAGTCTTCGCGCGAAATTCTGACATTCAGCTTTAAATAGTCCTCTCTGAAAGGATTCACCATCTGGCTCGTCATAAAGCTCCAACGTCGGTATATGCACCCATTGATCTCGTGATTTGTTGTCTTGATAACGCCATAGCGCTAAAGCGCTACCTTCTGCAGCTTGTTCTGGATGTCCAAGTCCTTCGATGAGAATTCTCTTGACGCCTTCGTTCATCAGCCGTTGCGCTCCGATGCCCGCACCGACCCTTGACGCTTCAAGTCCTTCGTCGATTGCCTCTACCTCATTATAACATAGCTTCTCCGATCCTAATCCAACGACGGCGACTGACCAGAATTCTGGATCGATGTTGTTGAATACTCGGGCGCCACCCCTTTTAATATCACCACCGGCCCTGAAAAAGTCAAAGAAAGTGCGGTGACAAATGTTATTTGACGCTTGAAATTTCTAAAGCTGATGGTCTGAATAATATTTATATTTTGTCCAATGTCTTCTTGATAAGTATGAAATAATTTTGTGCACAAAGGAATTAAACACCAACATTAATTGAGATGAATAAAAATCTTACTAGGTGCGATGAGAAACTATAAATATAAACGTAAAAAGCTATGTGTGGCATTATTCATTTTTTTTATTTAAAAAAATGAATAAAGCAAATGACATTTCACTTTGTCAATAACAAGAAAAATATTTTTAAGGATTTTGTTCCCTATTATGTATTATGCAATGTAAATGTATCTAATGTATGCAAGCAATGGTACTTACGCTTTCACTAAATCGAAAAGCCTTCCACTTATTTTGTCGTTAAATCTTTGTGTGGCTTGCGTAAATGTCGGTTCGTTATTGTCTTCATTGTAGTAGACCCCCAGGATAAGCCCTTTCTGCAAAAATAAGCGATTAATGCGGTTACATCTCAAGAAATTTTGCGGCAGTACCTTTTCCTGTGTACCGCCAGCGCCGGCTTCTGCTGGAGGAGCGTTGGTAAAGTTGCGAATATTAAACTTATTTATTATGAGTTGATGTACACCATATCTTCTTAATACCGGTGAAAAAACCAACATTTTGATTAAAAAAGATCATTACACATTTTACAGAAAAGAATTTGGACTACATTAACAGCAACACGAAACAGATTTTTGAAATAAATAAATATCATTACAAATTATTCCGTGGTTACGCACCGTCATTTGAATTTTACAATGCCAATTTTGATTTTTTTGTTATTTAGATTGCATCTATTTTGATGTTGATTTGGATTTGACAACATTCTGTACCGTTAGAAAAAGGTAAACAAATTGCAGATGTATGTGTAGTAATTTAAATTAAAAAAGTGCTTGACATTGTTAGGTTGAAATTTAATTTGTTTCCCTTGAATCAAAAATATTGCCTAACCTTTATCTTTTATTTCCGAGGAGCGTTTTTAAATTGAAGCGCCAAAAAGTAGGCTTGCTATTCGTCAGTTTTGGCAAAAAAACAAATATCAAGCATGTTATAATACATTACCATCATTGTACATATTATAATATCTTATTTTTAGGAATGGTGGTCTACTGTCTATCATACCATAAAAAAATACAAGGAGAAAGGTTAATTTACTCCGCCTAAGCAAACTTCTGAAAGACATTCTTTAATTGCTGATTACGATGAAGCTGACAAGAATTCTATAATGCAATTAATTCATAGGTTTCTTTATAAACATGAATTTCCTACACTTAATAAAGTGCTGAATGAAGCAAAGCAGCATGATGATTTGCCACAGATGAGCCGTTCAACATTGTACAAATTATGAAAATGCTAAACTTCAGGTTCTAATTAATATGCAACAAATTTTGAGTATAGGTACTCAAATTTATATTTTACATACTTTGATATGTTAAAATAAGTATCATTACTGTTGCAGATACATGAAGAGAGATTGAAAAAGTGTTTTGATAAAACATGATGGTATAGTCAAGTGGAGCAGAAGGTATTTGATGACAATAAAAGATTATCGTCGTCAAAATCGGCCAGTTCATTATTTAGATGATACATGGCTAAATGAAGGGCATACCAACCAAAAAGATTGTGTAGATGATAATATAAAAAATCGACGGCAAGCGTTTAATAAAAGACTGGCTACATGTTTACGTAATCCTGCAGGGAAAGGAAGACATTTCATTATTTTGCATGTAGGATCTGAGGTTGGTTTTGTAGAGAATGTCTTATTGCTTATCGAAGGTAAAAAAACAACCGATTATCATGAAAAAATGAATGCCGAGGTGTTTGAAAGATGGTTTCATCAAATATTAACAGTGCAGTGATATCATAGTCATAAAATTGAAAAAATTTCCACAACTATATTTAGAAAACTTAATATGCAGGCTTGGTTGAAATAAAAAAATATCAAGTATGGTTCGATCTGAATTTCTTAATTTAATTTGCCTTAATAAAGACCAATGTAATACAAATGTGACAGATAATATAGCCAGAAGTTGCAACAAAACTATGTTGAGCTTATCACCTCATCATTGTGAACTCGTTAATGTGGGCTCAAGTAAAAAATTGAGTGGCAACTAAGAATACCTCATTTAAATTAGCAGATGTAAGGGTACTTTTACTACAAGCAATCCAGAATGTCACCACAGACAATTGGAATAAGTGTGTAGAACATGTGATTAAAGAAGAAAGAAAAATGTGTGCGTTAAATGGATTAATCAATGATATAATTGAGCCATTTATTATATCAGTGGGCAAAGATAGTAGTTCAAGTGAAATGGAAAGTGATAGCAAATAATTATTCCAGAAGGTAATGTAATGTATTTCAGGCCAAGTTATCGTTTAATATGTATACGCTATATTTAATATCAGTCTAAATTGTTGTTCGCTTGAAAATAATCATGTAAAAATAAGAATTGTAGTAAAATAGTGCAACATTCAGAAACTTCCATTAAACTAGGTACCATATATCAAGTTGAAATCTAATATGATGCCTATTTGATCAATAAATATTGTAAATATGTAATTAATTAGGTAACTACAACATATAAAATCCTAGCTAGTTTTAAAACTGCCGCCAAAAAGTAACTGAAAAATTCCATTGTGTAAACGCATTTTTTCATTTTATTCCCCGAAAGTAAACAATAGAATATGGTAGACTAATACACTTTAGCAGAAAATTGTTACCATATAAATTTAGCAATGGTTGTGCATAAGATGTAGCAGCTTACAAATTATATTTATCTCTAACTTTTTTTTACCTGAGGAGCCATATCAGTATGTTCCAAATTTTTAACAAAATTGATTGCATGGAAGTTTTTCATTTTTTCGTCGGTCATTAACTACAAGCGCTTTGATTCAAGCATTGTTGTTATGTTGAAGGGCAACATATACAGTAAGCAATAAAGAACACCACCCAAGAAGTCTAAAGTTGGTGTGTGTGGGTAGTTTACATTTTTTGTTAAGAAGATTTGTCCTTGTAGCTAGTAAATCTGTTTTTATAATAAAGGAGTTTTAATTATTCAATTCCAACAATTCCGGCATTTAAACAATAAGTATAAATTCAACAATCAATCACGACAATATTTACCCAAAAGAGCTGGAGCTGAATTAATATGCTTATTACTAAATCAAATGAATTAGTTTACTAAATATACAGTTAAGCAGATACTTCTGAGTTACGTTTTTAATAAATATGTGAGCGTCAATGATTGTTTTTATTTCAACAGATGAAAATAAAAGAATACTTATGAGAAGAAATTTTGGGGATATGATATTCTTAGTAAATTATTATCTAATATATTGGCAACTCTTCATAATGAAATTCTCTATAATAGGACATCTTGACAATAGTTAATTTGAGTTGGTAGACCTGTACTTCAATTGTCAAGTTATTTGGGTTATTACTATAAGAAGCTATTAAATAATTGTTTGATTTTGTATCTCAAATATTAAAGACTAAAAGTGAATTTGAAGATGAACCGAAGAAAAAATCTCGCGAAGATTGGAGGAAAGCTAAAGAGTTGGAGGAAGCAAGAAAGGCTGGTACGGCCCCAGCAGCTGTAGATGAAGAAGGTAAAGATATAAATCCCCACATTCCGCAATATATTGCGACAGCGCCGTGGTATTATGGTACTGCCGGACCTACACTGAAACACCAACGGCCACAAGATGACAAGGAAGCAAAATATTCTAAATTAACTGAGTGGTATAAACGAGGCGTCGATAATGTAAGCAACTTTGTGATAATATGAGTTACAAATGTATTAATAAATATTCATTCAACATTTTAGAGCAAAATCATTACTAAATATCGGAAAGGTGCATGTGAGAATTGTGGTGCTATGACTCACAAAAGGAAAGATTGTATGGAACGTCCAGGAAAAGTAGGTGCAAAATATTCAGGAGCCGAAATCGCACTTGATGAGTATATTCAAAATAAATTAAATCTAAGTTATGATGGTAAACGAGATAGATGAAGTGGATATGATCCAACTGAACATAGAGCAATTATTGAGGAATACCAAAAAGTTAAAGAAGCTAAGAGACAATTAAGAGCAGATAAACTTGATGCCCAAGAAAGTCAGGATGATGATGATGAAAATAAAGATGAAGATAAATATGTAGATGAAGTGGATATGCCTGGTACCAAGGTTGACAGCAAGCAACGCATTACAGTTAGGAACCTGAGAATTCGTGAGGATACCGCAAAATACTTGAGAAATTTAGATCCCAATTCCGCATTTTATGATCCTAAAACTAGATCAATGAGGGAAAATCCAAATCCAGAAGTTGGTGATACATATTCGGGCGAGAACTTTGTACGATTTACTGGTGACGCTCGAAAGCACGCATCGGCTGAATTATTTGCATGGGAAGCATATGAAAAAGGTGTTGATGTACATCTTTTGGCTGAACCAACTAAACTTGAAATGTTGCAAAAGGAATATGGCAGTACAAAGGATCAGTTTAAGTCACAGGTGCAGGAAAGCATTTTGGAAAAATATGGTGGCGAAGAGCACTTGCACATTCCACCCAAATCTCTTCTCTTAGCTCAGAGTGAAGATTATGTTGAATATTCAAGATCAGGAAATGTTTTGAAAGGACAAGAAAAAGAGATAATACATTCTATATACGAAGAAGATATTTATATCAATAACCACACAAGTATTTGGGGATCTTATTGGAGTAGTGGTCAATGGGGTTACAAATGTTGTCATTCATTTATAAAGGTATGTTACTAAATAATAAGTAAATTTCAACATTTCATGAAATCTCAACCATATTTATTAGACACAATGGTTGGCACATTATTTCTGGAATTTAGTTTTAAAAAGTTAGATTGATAACTCCTTCATTTCAATTAGATCTTAATTCACTTTGACTTAGTAAGCAATTTTACTGACAATATATTGCTACAGAATTCATATTGTTCAGGAGAGGCAGGTCTAGAAGCAAAGGAATCAACTGAGATAGCAACTCTAACTTCAGAAGCTATACATGAAAAATCCAAGGGAATAGACTCTCATTCCAATTCCAGCAGTTCAAGCGATAGTGAAGATACAAATGCGAAGAGAAAACACAAAAATAAGAAACTAAACGAAAAAAGAAAACGAAAGAAGATAAACTACAAATGGCGTTAGCTGCCAAAGAAGAAAACCAACAACATGCAGATCACATACTCTCATTAGATGAAAGAAAGCAACCATATAATAGCATGTTCGAAACCAACAGATGAAGAAATGGAAGCCTATTATTTGAAGAGACGACGAGAAGAAGATCCAATGAATCAGTTCATGTAATATTAATTGTAATATATTTTCTGTACAAAAGTAATTTATAATTAATTCACATTTAAATCTTTTGTTATTCTTAATAAAACTCCCTCAGAAATAATTTTTCTTGTTAATGAAGCAGTGTTTTTCGCATCATCCAAGCCACAATGTTCTTTTTCTTCAAAGACGAGTCCAACTTCAGATAGTGCACCATTTAAACTTTTTGACCTTCTATTATAATGTTCCTGTGAAAAAAAACTCAACAGAATCTTTATTACAAATGGATTGTTCATACTACTTTATACAAAGCTCGCAGATCTATCCATTTATTGTCTGGCTTGGATATTCTTTTACGTTTACATTCATTTTGCAAACAAGTACCTAGATCCCAATCAGACCATGTTACCAATGCACATTTCTTTTTCTTAAAATCCAAACAGTGCGATTCAAATGTTAGATCATAGTTATCTGTTAAGTCACGAATTCATTTTAGAAATAACATAGATGTTTGTAATGGAACACCCTTATCAACTTTGTCTTGTGTTATACCTGATATTAAATATAATGTACAATACTTTAAATTTATGTTGTGATGTAATAATTACCTGTTAGTTCTGTGCAAAATATACTCAATTTGGGTTGCTCTGTTGGCATTACGTATTGTTAAAATTCTTGTAATATTTTCCTTTGTTTTATACTATAGAAAACTGCTGGAAATTCAATAATTTCAACTAAACCCTTTTGAGGATCGTCTTTGCTCCAACATGTTGCTTCAAAATCCAAAATGACTAAGTAATCAAATGTTTGAATATTATGTTTTTGAACATTAGATTTATTCACTGGTATTACTTCGATTAACCCCAACTGCCCGAAATAAATTATCATTAACTATGATATATGGAGACCTAAATGTGCTTATTACTGACCTAACAGTCTAGTACTCATGGTTAATAACTATAAAATAGATTAAATTTTGGTACTTTTTAAAATTTCAAAACGAAGGACAGACGTTTGAAATTCAGGATGTGCATAGCTTTGTTAATAATAATCACTAAACGACTTTTGAAAGTTAACTTTCAAGTTTGCAATTTTGAAATAAGTACTTGATGTACTAGTGTAAATACTATTATTAAACATTTAAATTCGGTAGGTGGTTTTGAAACAATATTAATTATTTATTTCGTGCAAACACTAATTAGAATTCTTGTGTACATAAATGTGGCAAGCCTTCTGCACATATGGTTTTGTTTATTAACCTCTGTCAGTGTGTGATTTCAAAATCGGCTATTGCCAGGATAATTTTAGGGGTAATAATGGCTACAGATGATCAGAAAATTGAAAAATTGCAAGATGAAGTCATTAGACTCAGAGAGGAATTGCAACAAAAGGAGAGAGAATTATTTGACCTTAAATTTAAAAAGGTATGTTTTAATTATGATGTATTATGTTTTAATTTAACATTATTTACTCCAGTACAATAATAATAAATACTGCCTCGGATTAACAGCAACTGATATGATTAGATACAGCCGACAGATGTTACTTTCTCAAATTAGCATCACTGGTCAAATTATGTTGAAAAGAAGTAAAGTGTTAATAGTCGGTATGGGTGGATTAGGATGTGCTTGTGCATTGTATCTAGCAGCAGCCGGCGTTGGCGAAATTACAATACTTGATTACGATGAGGTGGAATTGACTAATCTACATCGGCAAGTTTTGCATGGAGAAAATGATATTGGGATACCAAAAATATTAAGTGCTCGTAACAGGCTAAAAAGGTAATTAACCTATGTGTTCTTTATATTATTCTCATCCATTATATTAATATATTTCCAGTTTAAATGGTGATATAAAAATCATTCCAATATATACACATGCCAATAGCAGTACTTTAACGGATTTGTTTAAGAATAAAATGTTTGATGTTGTTATTGATGGAAGAAATAACGTTGCAACACGATATTTGTTGAATGACATATGCGTTCAAAACAATGTGCCACTAATTTCTGGTAGTGCTCTACAAATGGAAGGGCAATTAACAGTGTATAATTATAATAATGGGCCTTGCTATAGGTGCCTATTCCCTGTTCCCCCACCTGCAGAGACTGTAACAAACTGTGGAGATGGAGGTGTTCTTGGACCAGGTATTTCGATTAAATAACTTTCACTTTATTAGTACAGCATATCTACCTAATAGCTATGTGGAAGGTAATTCCTTCCTCAAGTAATTTACAGCAAAAGTTTTCAAATAAAAATTATTGGTAGATAAGTTCTGCACATATTCAAATATACAGGATGTTTAGTATCCGTCACCTACAATTTGTATTTCCCCACAGTCTGTTAGACGAACTCTTACAGATATCTTTTTCTAAATATTTCTAATTTTTTAAACTACGCAAACAATTTGCGAAAAAATTTTTTGGAATTTAGCGCTTCCAAGTAAATTATACACTAGCCGCAATTAAAAATGCAATTAAAAAGACCACCAAAAAATTTTTGCAATATTAAGAAAAGTGAAAAATGTTACCGACTGAAACATGTATTGCACAACCAAGCGCTTCAAAAGAAAATCTGAACGGGTGGCCTTTCTAAACGCTTTGCCTTAATTTGTAATCCACAGGTCTCAACACCTTACAATTAAGTTTACACTTAATTTCCATGAAACTAACACCGCTTTCATGTTGCCCAATAATCCGGCCACACTCGAAGGATGTTAAGTGTACTCGTCTGTGAGGCATCACTCACGATTGCTTGGAACGTACCCCATGCATTTTACTCATTTTTGTACATTTGGAATGCAACTACTGTACTGCAACAGGTGTTCCTGTGAAAAAAATCTGGCTTTTGCAAATACTGGAAAATAAACTAAATTAAAATTTTTACGAAATTAAATTCCACCAATTTAGGGTGATGCAGTTTTAATTGCAGACAGTGCAGTTTGCCGGTAAGCAGCCCTTCTTGAGTATTATTCACAATTTTTGAATAGCCTTTTTGATATCAAAATCAAAAAGGACTTTTTACCAACATTTTCAGCCGTTTTTTAAACATTTCCATAAAAACAAATTCAAAATGCGAAGAGAAATAAAACCAAAAGGTTAAAAATTGGAAATTAGAATAAAGTTAGCTGCAATGTTGTGTCCTCTAGTGGCAACCAGTGTCGTTCCATAATATTTCGAGAGGCTAGCTCAATTGGCAACGTTGTAAAAGCAAGTTACACATACTAAAGCAAGTGTTACGTAGTAATGTAAGTTGCATATACTATTTATTATCGTCGTTATCTGTGTTTTGCAGCTTTGCAACGGCTGCATAGAGAATGATTAGTTGTAAACGCAGAGTAGATATGACGCAGCGAAATAGTATGCAGAGATTGTTAAAAATTTCATAATTGCTTACTCTATACCTTCTTGAGAACAAAAGAATATTATATTTCTAATTATTAAAAAAAATATTAGGGAAACAGAGTATGTATTACTATTAGTTTTCTGAATATTGAAAAGTGGACAAGACAAGATGTTCAATTACATCATTGCACATTTACGATAAATTTCTCGTTGTGTAACTCATATAAATCAACAAGCGCACAAATTATAGATTTGCTGCATGATATCAGATATACTATTTGAGTTATCGTTACAGTTACTTATAAATAATTGTAAAACACGTACAGATGAGCGTACATGTTTTGCGAGGGTTATCATCAGATTATGCTTATAGTGTACTGAGAGCATGGATACCTAAAATGAGGTAGTAAATGTTAGTTGAGTTGGTCAGCTGATACCCTTCACGCTTAACTGGGAAAATTGGAATTTGGGAGAACTAGGGTAGAATTAGAAACCAAACAAATTTTTCGAATGCATTATACAGCGTGTCCGACAGTTGCCATTAGACTTTCAAATGGACAAAGTGCCAAAACTTAATTTTTTTAAATGCAATTACTTGTTTTTCTCTTTCTTCAAACAGCTTTTACAAGAAAACAGATGATATACGGGTTACGTTAAAACGGTATTGGTTAAATATGAATCTGCAAGTAAGTTTTGTTGAAATACATAATATAAATAATAACATTGTTTCATATTTAATTTGAGGATGCATAGGAAAAGCTTTTCTAATAGATTCTGGATAGATCTACAGGATGTTCCATTTAAGTAGATTAAAATAACATTAGTTAGACATGGTTGTTTAACTAATGTTATGTTGCCAATGATTTGCTAAAACTCTAGAAATACTCAATGTAAATGCAGGATGACCGTTCTAAGGTTTAAGATATCGGAGGTTAAAGAACGAACAACATTTGGCAAAAATCTCCAATTATCTAAGGTAAGATAAATAGATATAGCTGTGGAGAGTGTAGGAGAAACTTGCTAGAAGTATTGAAAATCGCAAATGGCACAGGATGGCCCATTTAACAAACCACCGTATGTAGTGGAAACTGGACATCCTGTTTTCTTACAATAATTTTATATTGCACAGGACTTGTCTTTGAATGTATTTTATTTCAAAACTTTTTCTTTAAATTGCTAAGGGAAAGAACTATTTTCCGCTCATACGCGGTGTAAATTTAATTATTGATAATGTCGGGATACTATTTATCTTTTTATTTTAAAATGTTTTTTATTTTTAAGATGATTTCAATATTCGCTATGATTTATCTCGCTTGCTTCACGTAAGATTCAGTCATTGTCATTTAATGCAAATTCTGTTTAGAAGTTTATTTTAACAATAGTTTTTTCATAGTTCCTGGTGTAATCGGCACACTTCAAGCACTAGAAGCAATAAAGATATTAACTAAACAAAGTGGAGTGCTTTCGAGTCGACTGCTGACATTCGACGGCTATGACACGGTGTTTAGAAATGTAAAATTGCGGACAAGAAATACCAGATGTACAGTGTGCGGTGATGATCCCACTATAACCAGCCTTATCGATTATGAAGAATTCTGTGGAGCTAGTGCGCACGACAAGGTTAGTTCATTATATGGAAAGTTTGTTTACTGTTATATTACCGAAAACAAAGATTTTATACGAGATTACTTTTTATATTTGTATATAGGCGGATTCATTTTCGGACCTTACCACAAGGATCTCGCTTAGGAGTAGATTTAAATTTGGCAAAATGCTGAATTTTGTGTTTGTTATGAACTCCAAGAAAAAATGAACCTGTAATAAATAACGTTTCTTTTAAAACATTTCGGCTATATATTATGCCTTAATTGTCGAAAAATACAATTTAAGATTAAATAAAGTAGCCCTAAAATTTCAATTGTCGTTTTCAAATTAAAGGCTGTTTTTGTAAAGTTTGTGTAAATTTTACCCCTTAGTTGCAACAGTTAATGAAAATAATAGCAGTAATAATAATAAAAACAATTACAATAAATTCAATGTTCGAATAAGTGTCCATTTTTATTAATGCATAATTGCGCATGCCTTCCGGCATTTTGAACTACCCTTTGTTGGTTTTAGGAGTTACATCGGCATTCTGGAATCTACCTCGATGTTCTTGGAACATCAGCTTTATAAATATTATTACTTCTCAAAAAATAATCCATATCAGAAAATCTCGTCAGTCATACAATCGCTCCATTATTTCCAATCCAAAGTAGTTCCTTACAATTATCACATTGTGAGCCTGTGCTCTATCTTGTTGCCACCATAAATGCTGTAGTTGATCTAATGGAATAATGTCATCTAAGAAATTAGATACGCATGTGCCAAGAAGTATATCTTCCCATTTAGTATTCCTTCATACATACATAACTAGTCTGAAGAGACGATTTCCTAAAATGCCTATCCAAACGTTTAACCCAAAACAATGTTGTGGTTTCCTTGCACTACTTTATCTGGAATTCTGTATTGCCCAATAATGCTCCGTTTTTCTGTTTTTTGAGATTCCAGAATTAGTTAATTTCCAATTCGCTAGACCAGATGGTTTTATTAAATATAAAACACATTAATCGTCTTCTAATTTTCCCGCTAACTAGTTGTTGTAGTCGTCATAAATTATCACCAACCTGTAGCTAACATGAATGGTCGTTTAGTTTACACTTATTTGGTTGTAAAGTTCTCCATATTCGAACCTGGGGTGAATTTAATTCTGATGTTACATCTGTAGCTGTTGAAGGATTACTCACTACTGTTCTGTTTCGGTTCAAGGAATAAAAAATATATTTCGTTTCTCTTCGTTGTGAAATTTCGTGGCTACTTTCTTTATCCTAAAATGTATTTTTCCTGAATTAAAACCTAGTATTAAAAACTTTTATCAGCATTTTACACATGGTTGAAATTAAATAAAGAGACACTCGCTAGCAGCTTTAAAATCCAATATGGCACCCATAAATAAAAAAGTTGATGATGGCCAGAAAGAACCGAAACATCTTATAAAAAAATTTTACATTGTTTCAGGTAGTTTCTTCCTCGACAGAACTTTTTCTGTCCTTAAAGATGTATTAACTTTCATTCTAGAAATATTAGATCAATGTGTTATAGTTGCAAATGTTGTCCCTGTTCTTACAGATTGGAGAGTATATTTTACATGTTCATTTTTATTCATTGCACTACTCTGTTTATACATTACGTGCTATTTGTATCTTACTTACTTTATGTTTCTCGCAATAGTGTAAATATAAATCCTATTAAACTTAACGTGATTCCAATTTTACAAATATTTGCATCTTGGGATAAACCATCTACACCGCAGTGATATTCCATGCAGTCAATCTCCTGGGCTTTAAATATTAACTATTAATTGCATTTCCTTTATTTAGGTAATAAACATAGATGTTTTGAGGAAGGACGATCACATATCGGTGACTGAATTAAACTCGAGACCTGAAACTTTATTGATAGACGTTCGACCAACTCTAGAATTTGCGATGTGCAATTTAGACAATTCCTACAATTTTCCGTATTCGTACTTGAAGAAAGGGAAGGATCTTGATCAATTGAGGAAGAAACTTGAGGATTATTCTATTAATGGAAATGAAGGTAGTATAAATCGATTAATGGGAGCTGGGTCAAATACTTTAGAAAAGTGCTTCAAATATCAAGCACTGAGTTAGTTTTAAGATAACAAGTTTCAAATATTTTCGCTTACAAGAGTGCTTCAATCACCATACACAGTGTTTAAAAAAAGTAAAGCAGCTAGCACTGACAATACAAATACAGGGTGTTTACCGTCTTGTAATTTTATTTTCAAAGGGTGATTAAACATCTTAAATTAAGGTCATTAAAGTAAAAGTATCTTAACAAAAGTTGCATAATCAGAGAGGTATTACTGCAATTTTTTTTAATTTTTTTTTTATTTTTAATGGGCGATTAAACACCTTAAAGAAGGATTTTAACGCTAAAACGATTGATCAACAACTTGCGTAAAGTAAATGTAAATTGTTTACTAAGTAAGCTGATGTCTGTAACTTTTGCCATTTGCCAAGGTTTCATCAGTTGTCACTGCAGCGCTGGTTTGACGTAAATTCTTCCGAATAAATTCTAATAAGGAAAGTAAAAATGGCCCATCGCACCAGTGAATACGTTGACTTGTTAATTTATGGGGAAGTACGCCAGAATTCTGCTGCTCGATTGTACGCTGAGCGGTTTCCTAGGCCTATTCCACCAAAATTCACCGCTGTAGTAACTGGTGTACTGCCAACACGTCACGAGATGGTGGACCTGGCCGACACCAACGAATTTTGGATGCCGAAGAAGAAGTCTTAAATCTTGTGGAATCTTAGTACTCGAAAAATATCTCGCCAAGTAAATTGCCTTCCTGTTAAAAGAGAGGGAGGGGCGAGGGGGAGTCGAAAATGTTAACGCTCAACAAATCCGCAGTTACCCACCGTTCTGAAGCCTAACTTACACGCCCTTCTGGGGATGATGTTGAAGTAGGATGAACCTAAGGAACATTCGTGGCCGCTATGCCCAGTCGGCGATGGTCGTAGGTCGCAGTGGAAAAAGATTCTGGCTCCCGCGGCAGGAGTCACCTAAACAGGAAGGCGCCACCTACTTAAAACACAAATGTCCTGCGTAGACCTTGGTCGTGGGAACCGAGGTACGTCGCCAGAAAAGACGCTCAAGAATTCCGACTTAGTGACAGTTTTCAGTAGACGGCGATTAAAGTTAATTAAAGTAAAGAAAAGAAAGAAAAAAAGTAGATTAAAACTGAGTTTTAATTGATTTACGGAATTATAAAATATTAAAGTATTGTATATATGTATTCTCCAATATTGTTACTAATGTGAGTATACCCGGATTCGTCTACCATTACCCGGAACTTACCATTGTAGTTGTAAAATTATCAACAGTTGTAACAGAGTTTAGAAACGATACAACAAAAAAAATACAAATAACATACCAGGTGTGTCGGTAATTCCTTTCCGGTTTTTCCGGCAG
>LR737453.1:43202-53224 GCA_902655005.2 Marronus borbonicus
ATATATATATATATATATATATATATATATATATATATATATATATACTAGACGACTAGTTATTGTTAATGGTATCGCTATGGTTTATTTGAGTTTGAGAACCAAGAAAATATTTATTCTTATAATACACATAATAGCGAAAATCTACGTTTAGTAAAAGCAGTTATTTTAAAATTACCAATACCATGGGCGTGGTCAGTGAGGTATGGGGAGGGGCCATTCAGCCAATAAAAAGAATAACCACAGCCGTTATTATAAGAAAGAAAAATTTCTCTTCATATAAAAAGCTAAAATTTCGAAGGAACGATTTATATCAATGGTTTAACCAAATGCTCTAAAATTTCCGTTCTTTTGTCAACAATACTCTTGGCAATAGTAAAATGGGTGTTAAAAATGAGCCAGATACCAATACGACTGAATCGTCAATCTTCGTAACCATATATAATAGATCACCCACTGCCACCTATACTGGAATTACACGTAACTTCTATAGATATAAGCAACAGCGCTTGTAAAAATACATGTAGTCAGACGACCATTAAAAGCTTGAATTTTCTTTTATGATTCTATCAAATGAGCGTGAAAACTTGCATCAATTTGTTATTTCGAATTCGTTAATTTATTTAATATTGAAACAACTATATTTCCTTAAGAAATTTATTATATTTACACAATTCGATTATCAGTTATTTTTACTTTATCGCATTATTTCAATATAATGCATAATAGTACTCCTTTGGTGAATAAATCAATAAATATTACAAATATCAAACAATATTGCCAAGTAAACTTAGAAAATAACAGACTACTAAACAGAAAACATTAATGTGACTACCTATAAGATTTTAGGTTCTTCCAAATTTTATGCACACGAGAGTTATCATCAAATAGACTTCGTAACATTATAACCTGTATACTTCCAACAACAATCATTACGATAATTTGTATCATCGAAAATGTAGTTACTTTAAAAAAGTTTTCCTCAGCTAGATTTCGATCTCTAGTTTCTATTGATTTGATAACATCTTGCAATACTCGTATCTTGTTCATGTCAGACCGAACACGGTTTACAATATCTTGTATATCTTGAATTTTTAATTCATAGACTTCCTCTGAGTTTATACCATCTATGTCTCCACCTCCGAAATCATCATCACTCTCAATGATTATCTCAAAAAAAACTGTTTTGGTATTAAACGAACTGAAGGTATTGTCGAAGCAGAATTTGTAATCACCCGTTAATTGGGTGGTCAATGTATGAGTGTTCCCTGCTTTCTTATAATCTGCTAATAGTATCCTACCATGGGGATCATATGTTTGAAACGTAATATCTAAGTCCCCATGTCCACCATCTATCACTTGGTAATCTAATTCCACTGTTCGCTTTTCGCTAATGTTCTCAAAGAAGCAGTCTTGTTTCCTAGGTTCTATATTTACAGTTAATTGCTTTTCATGAGTCTTTATTCCGATAATAAACGTAAAAAGGCACAATGTAAATAACGTATACTTATCCATCGCACGGCGATATACGGGTTGCGTTCTGCCGATGTTTGTAGTGGGTTAATTTCGTCGAGATGAACTTAAAGCGACTTTTACATAAACGGACATTCTGTAAGTGGTGTTTATATTATGCTAAAATGATACTGTATGTCAATAAATCATATATTACCGTCTTGCAATGTCCATACAAATAAACATAAATATGTCTTATCATTTAAATATTCCACAGTGATAAGGCGAAAAGCAGTGCATGTAGTGGTGCCTATTTTAGCATACGTCAAAAGACGCTCATAAATTGAATTTGTATAGTGTTATAGTAAATACATGTTGTAAATATTTATATTATTTGTATTATAGAAATCTATACTGTGTTTATAAAAGATGTCAGAGATGGCGCCAGAGGGAGAGTGACAGTTGTCGCTGACAAGAGATGTATCAGCACGAGTAAATAGAAATAAAGTTATTATATCAGTTTCTGAGAACATCCTGTTTTATTGAAGTAATTATTACACATCTAAAAGCAATCACAACATGGTGTCAGGTGTGACAATATAAAATCAGGAAAGAACTCGAAAATATTCTAAAAAAGAATATGGCAATCCCAAACGAAGCTTTAGCAACTTTAATTGAACAACAAGCTACTGCAATTAGATTATTAAATGAACAGTTGCAAAATGCTAAAGTAAATGCTGTGCACATTCCTTGGCCGATGCCCCTGGATGTAGAAACTGGTGATATTTCACAAAATTTTGAGACTTTTGTGGAGAATTGGAATGATTATATGGTAGCAAGTGGCATGGATAAATGGGAAGCAAGTGACGAACATAAGAAAGTCAAAACGTTCTTTACTGCTCTTGGTAGCAAGGCACTCACTAAATATAATCGATTTAAACTGTCAGAGGAAGAAGAACAAAGTGTTAATAAAGTCATTAAAGCTATCCGTAACAGGTTAAGTAGCCAGAAAAATGTGATATATGATAGAGCAATGTTTAACAGTTGCAATCAAGAAAACAACAGCTTTGATGAATACTTGTTAAAATTACAAAAACTGATTGCAAAATGTGAATTTAAGGATTTTGAGACTGATTTATTAAGAGATAGAATTGTTCTTGGAATAAACAATAAAGATTTAAGGAAGAGACTAATGGCAATATCTGACTTGACTTTGGAAAGAGCTATAGACATGTGCAGAATCGATGAGGTAACAAATAGAAGATTGCAAGAAATAAATCAGACGGATGACAAAATCAACAAGATTCGGAAGAAAGTAGAGATGAGATCAGTAGAAAGTCAAAATTGTTTATTCTGTGGCAAGGTGCATGAATTTAGAAAAGGTGCATGTCCGGCTTATGGAAAAATTTGTTCAATTTGCAAGGGTAGAAATCATTTTTCCAAAGTGTGCAAAAAGAAGCATTTGCACAAAGAAGAAAAATATAGAAATAAAAGTGAAAAGAAGAACCAAGTAGAGACTAAAAAATATAAACCAAGGATAAACAAGATAAGTAGGGAAAAGGATGATAGTGAACTAGAAACTGAAGATTCTGATAGTGAACAAAACTATAAAATAGATAAGATCTATGACAACTCAAAGGAAGGTGGTAATGTATTAGTTGATTTGACATTTCTAATAAATAAGGAATGGAAAAATATCAAGTGCGAAGTAGATACCGGTGCCACAGTTTGTGTAATTGGATACAGAAACCTTATACACTATTTTGGTAAGAATGTTAGTATTAATAAAACAGAGCACAAGTTACAAAGCTTTGGTGGATCTGTAATACCACTGATCGGTGAAGTTTACATAACCTGTAAATTTAAGAATAGGAAATACGACATTAAATTTGTTGTTGTTGAAGTGGAACATGAACCATTACTATCAGCAAAATGTTGCAATATTATGGATATAATTAAATTTTGTAATGTAATATCAACTGACAAAAATGTTGAATTTTATGAAGAAGAGGCACAAAATTTAGTTAAGAAGTATAAATCTGTTTTCGAAGGTTATGGAGAATTACCAGGTGAAATTAACCTTGAAATTGACACCGCAGTAAACCCTAGTATTCAAACAGCTAGAAGAATACCAATGACTCTACGCAAGCAATTGAAAGAGGAACTAGATAAATTAGTAAAAGAAGAAATCATAGCAAAGGAAGAAAATCATTCGGACTGGGTGAGTAATATATTAATTGTTAGAAAGAAAAATAGTTTTAGGATTTGTTTGGACCCAATACCATTGAATAAAGCTCTAAAAAGACCAAACATCCAATTTACAAGTATTGATGAAATTCTACCAGAATTAGGCAAGGCTAAAGTATTCTCAACTGTAGACACTAGAAAAGGATTTTGGCAAATAAAACTCAATGAGGAAAGCAGTAAATTGACAACATTTTGGACACCTTACGGCAAGTATAAATGGAACAGGCTACCTTTTGGAATAAAATCCGCACCTGAAATTTTTCAAATAAAAATGCAAAATCTTCTGATAGGACTTACAGGCATTGAGATAATTGCAGACGACATTGTTATATATGGTAGTGGTGCTAATGAAGTAGAGGCAATAAAAAATCACAACGAAAACCTTGAGAATCTATTGAAAAGATTAAAGAAAAACAATTGCAAACTGAATAAGGAGAAATTAAAGCTTTGCCAGAAGGAAATAAAATTTTATGGACATTATTTAACATCAAATGGTCTGAAACCCGACGAAACTAAAATACAGGCTATTAGAAACTATCCAAGGCCCGAGGATAAGAAGGATTTACTACGATTCTTGGGTATGATCAATTATTTAGGGAGGTACATAAAGAATTTAAGTCAAGAAACAAACAATTTAAGACTATTGACACATATTAAACAAGAATGGAATTGGACTGAAACTACAGAGAAGGAATTCTGTAAATTAAAGGAAAGTATTTCGGATTTAAAAACCCTAGCCTATTACAATATCAACGAACCAATTGTGTTAGAATGTGACTCAAGCAGCTATGGTTTGGGAGTAGCAGTATACCAGCAACATGGAGTAATTGGTTTTGCAAGCAGAACTCTCACAAAGTCAGAGAAAAATTATGCTCAGATTGAAAAGGAGCTTCTAGCCATTGTTTTTGGTTGTGTTAGATTTGACCAGATGGTAGTAGGAAATCAAATCACAGTAAAGACAGATCATAAGCCTCTTGTAAATATTTTCAAGAAACCATTACTAAATTCACCAAAACGATTGCAAAAAATGCTTATGATATTACAGAGATATAACATTGAAATAACACACATTTCAGGCAAAGACAATATAGTGGCCGATGCGTTGTCTAGAGCTCCTCTGAGGGAAAACCAAGTACAAGAAAACAAAGAAGCATATATTTTCAAAATATTTGAGGAAGTCAAATCTATAAAATATCTAAACGTGACCAGTAGGAGAATGAATGAAATAAAAAAAGAAACTAACAAGGATCCAAATTTACAGATGGTAATGAATTACATAAACACAGGATGGCCCAACAATAAAACAGATGTACCCTTCCCAATTAAGACATACATTCAATATAAACATGAACTATCAATTCAAGATGGCATAATTTATAAGGAGGATAGAGTATTAATTCCTTATAAGTTGAGAAAGACAATGGTAGACAAAGTACATGTGAGTCATAATGGTATCGAAGCAACACTGAAGCTAGCTAAAGCCAATCTATTTTGGCCAGGCATGACATCGGATATCAAAAAAATAAAGTAAAAGAATGCAGCATTTGTTTAAAATACTCACAAAACCAACAAAGAGTACCAATGAATAGCCATACAATCCCGATATATCCTTTTCAATATATCTCGATGGATGTTCTTACAGTTGACCTGGAGGGAAAATCAAGAAAAATCCTAGTAACAGTGGATCATTATTCGGATTATTTTGAGCTGGATATACTAAAAGATATGCGGCCTACAGCTGTTGTTAATTGTTGTAAACTAAATTTTAGTAAACACGGCATTCCAGCTAGAATATGTACGGATAATGGTACAAACTTTTTATCTCAAGAATTTGAAAACTTCTGCCAAAAATGGGATATTCAACATGTGACCTCATCTCCACATCATCCGCAAGGTAACGGTAAAGCGGAATCCGCGGTGAAGATAGCTAAAAAATTAATCAAGAAATGTAATGAAAGCAAAGAGGACCTTTGGTACAGTCTTCTGCACCTCAGGAATACTCCAAATGCAATTGGATCAAGCCCGGCACAACGTATTTTTGGTAGAAAAACAAGAACTGGCATACCAGCAGCTGTACAAAGTTACAAGCATAAGATAGTGACAAATGTGGAAGAAAAAATAGAAGAAAGGAAGAGGACAACTAAACTTAATTATGACAAGAGGACAAGAAAATTGCCAGATTTAAAAATTGGACAACCCGTTGTTGTACAAATAAATCCCGAACACGACAAAACTTGGAGGAAAGGTATAGTCGAAGAGAGATTAAATGAAAATTCATACGTGATTAACAGTCAAGGGAACACCTACAGAAGAAATATAATCAACATAAGAAGAGATGAAACAAAAGCGACAGAAGCAAAGGAACATATGGAACAAAGAGAAGACAAAGAAATTAGGAAAGAACAGAGTAAAGATTATGAAGAAATCGGACCGACAGAAATAGAATGTGAAGAGCTCAACCCTGGAGAAGAAAAAGAAGAGCAAGAAGCAAAAGGAAAGGAGAAGATAACCAGACCGAAGAGGACACACAAAATCCCAGAAAAGTTTAAAGACTATATAATGTGACTCTTAAAGGGAGGAGGATGTTATAGTAAATACATGTTGTAAATATTTATATTATTTGTATTATAAAAATCTATACTGTGTTTATAAAAGATGTCAGAGATGGCGCCAGAGGGAGAGTGACAGTTGTCGCTGACAAGAGATGTATCAGCACGAGTAAATAGAAATAAAGTTATTATATCAGTTTCTGAGAACATCCTGTTTTATTGAAGTAATTATTACACATCTAAAAGCAATCACAACATATAGGAAAGCCGGTCTTTATTTGCAAGGGTATGTTAATGTAAATGAAGGAATTATTTATTGGCAAATGTGTTAGAATAATGATCTTAACAAATCTTAAAGTGACAACACTTGCATAACTGTAAATACTACCAAATGCTTATTTAAAGTGCGTTTATCCAATATTATACGTTTGCGATTGTTAATGGCTGAATGTATCACGATTAATTATCAATTTTCCTCGCGTTCTGGCAAGATGTATTATTTTTAAGGGTTATTTTCCACGACGCATAATGTACAGTCGCAAATGTTGTAAAATCGTAGATGCGATTTTGACACACTCTTAAAATTTAAGAAACTATATTCTATAATTTGTCCTTTAATTTAAGTCGAATCTCAGTCATTCAATTGTAGTGGATTTCCACGAGAAAATGTTAGTGGTGCTAATTTGGTAATGAGATTCATGTCCACGTGTATACGGTTTATAGTTTTAATAGTTGCTTTGATTACGTTCCCGGCCATAAAGCGCTTGCCAAACCAGCTTGCGCTTTGAACTGGCCTCTCATTCGTGAAATGTCTACACGTATTACCACCAATAATCATGTAGATAAATACTTCAAATAAGTTTATTATCAAAATAGCAATTAAACAACTGTTTAGCTTGTGTTATCTTATATTTTGTCTAATTAACCTTTTCAAACTACGTATTCACTCCCCCAACTATCTTCCCGCCTTTTTCTCCCGCTTCTTTTCCTTTCTCCAAAGACTTCCTCAATCATTCCCACTTCAAGGTCTTATGGAAATGGTCATGTGTGTGGTTGGTGACAATAGAGACAAGTTTATTAAAAATACGTTTAAAATTTAAAAATAATTATAAACATATATACTTAAGCAGGCATATTATAGTATGAACAAATATTTTCATAAACAAATAAAGTTTAACTGATATGTTACCTTACTGTTGCAAGCTGATATAATATATTTTGGAATTCTTACATACCCATACAACCTTTGTACTTATAAACTATCAGGCTATTTGAAAACTACCTATAAATAAATTTAATATTTAATTTTATGTCATAGCTTAATTATCACAAGAATATCTACCTTCTGTTCCATGAAAACATACTAGTGGACAAAAAAGAGAAAAACCTGACGATAGACAAAGTACTAAGTTTCATATATGCATACATATTATATTACTCATCAGGGTTTAAGGTACATTGGGAAAGAGTAATGTTAATTTATTAAATAATATATAGAACCCAGTTACCTTATCTACGTATCACAAATAGAATAAGATCGCTGAAAAGCTTGCAGCATTAGGTATGTTTCCAGATTTGCCTCACTGAACTGCGATCGTCGTGACAACACAAAGTTTTTATATTTTGAGAATGACCGTTCGACATCTACGGATGTAAAGCACGTATAATTAAAATAGTCTTTATTAATAGGTAATGGATCAGATACACCATCACCAATTTGTATAATACTGGTAAAATCAAAATCTTTGTTTAGAACTTCCTCGAATTTTTCCACAACTCTTTATATCACTTGTAGCACATAGCAATGCGTTGTACATAGTTTACAATTTGCACTGACTCCACCAATATTTTGAAGTTTTCCTATCGCGCCAAATAAACCGGCATAATTATCGTAAATAGTTATTAAATCTATTTCAACGGAAGTATGTTGAAATCTCATTTGGCTTTCCTTAATAACTGCAACTTCGTCAGAATTCAACAAATTTTATTTGTTCTAAATATTTTAAATAAAAAGCTTCCTTCAACCATGATCCCCAACGTGTGAGAATCGGCTCTTACCGGGACACCGTCTGTGAAATTCTCGAATTTATTTTGGAGATTTCAAGAATATCAGCATTCATCTCTGGATAACATTTGCGTGCTGTTTATGCCACAAGATGTAAAGCACGAGCTTTACACGTTACATGTAAAAGTTGTTCACACTCTTGTTTAGAGAACGGCCCACGCAACGCATTGTAGCTGTGCCGTAGCTCATAAACATCAACAGCTGATTAGGTGACACCTCAAATTTCTGTAACGTATCCGGCACTCCCCTTGTAATCGCTTTACCAGTACAGTTTTGTAATCTTTTGCTTGCTAATAAGATTGGAAAATGCGGTCGAAGGGGTTCCAGTACACACACCATAACATGTACAATGAATTTTTGTTTACTATGACTGATTTTTTTTTATCTTCGCGCATAGATGGTAGATACCTGCGCAACGTTGTCCGGGATGATAGCTCCCAGTTATAATTGCATTTAATCCAGAAGGTGTGAAACGGTTACAACCAACACTCGAGAAACATGGACAGTAAATCCAACATAAATTGCTCTTTTGATGGCACCCCATTGTTTCGATTTGTGTGATATATATTATTAATATGCTTTGTATAGTCGTATTTGTGCCAGCAGAATAAGAATCGACTAACTGGCCTGGAGACCTAAGATGAACTAACACAAAACGTGACTCCGTTGCGCGTGATGTATACTGGATACGGTCCCAATATACAGACTGATTGCCCCACTCTAGCCCTAACGCACTTGGAAAAAGTAACCTTCTCGGGCTACGCCCTTGAGGGTTAACTCTATTTTCACGTGTTATTGGCTATATAACGCATTAGTACAATAAACAACCATAAGTAATTATTAGTGTGGTCGATTATGGCTAATTGACATAACAAGGTTGATCAAAAACAGGCGTTTCACCTCCGTATGAAAACCAGATTTGTTTTTCAACCCTTATAATGGAAGCAATTTCCTATGTATTTTCGTATTATATTGAAAAGCGTGCAAGCTCTCTATTATGTACGGCGCCTGGATACTTTGCATTTTGGAATTCTCTATCAATAGGTCATAATAATCGTGTTATAAAGAAATCGTGTGTAAATCCCTAAATAGGTTGTGTAATATATTTGTTCAGTATTAGTTTCATAATAATATTCCCATAATTCTGCACATTGTATTGTGTAAAGCAGCCTAACACACCCCTGACAATGTTGCGCAATCGCTAATTTATATGCATTTTAACGTTTCTCCCTTTTTTCATATTCTTGTTATTGGCGCTTTAATGCGTTAATCAACGTTAGATAGCTCCATTAAAACCCAAATACCCAACAACAAATTCTTACAAAAGATTTATCGAAATGGCCTAACATAGCTATTTGTACTAAATAATTAAAATCGCAAATAAACTATAGACAAAAATAATCTAAGAAAGTGAAAACTCAAAGAATTGATTTTATTTTAAGATTCGTTCAGTATCATTATTTAGCTACTCCAACTAAGGCCGGTCTTACAACGCGATTATGAAGTTTGTAACCAGTTTTTGATACTACAACTACGGTTCCAGATTCTTTACCCTCAACATCCTAAAATAAGTGATTCATTAAATAAATATAAATGAGGAATATTAAAAACAAATGTACCTGTTGGAACAATGCTTCGTGGAAATTGGGATTGAATTTCTCATTTAGTGGATTTACAGGTTCTAATCCATGTCGCTTAAAAACAGTCTG
>LR737453.1:56224-79162 GCA_902655005.2 Marronus borbonicus
TATTTTGTTTCGAGTTAAACTCGTTAGCGCGTAAAATTTGGGTAACATACTGCAATGAGGAATCAGCGTGTACAGAATTCATGTATTAGGTACACATTTGGTATCAGAAAATTTGACCATGAGTCCCACAGATTGAAGGATCTATGTTGATTGAGCATAGAGAATAGGCGTGAGGTTCAGATGTTAACCACATCTCACAAAGTAATTCTACATAAGTCACCGCCGTATCTATATTGTAAAATTCGCTTTAGGACGGAAGTACACAACATTTCTACAAGGTTCAGAAATTTTCTAGCACCTCCTACATTTAAATTATCTCCGTTTAAACGATCATTTTCTTTTAATATCTATAATGGGTATCTTGACAATGAAATTAAATCCCTAAATATCAAAGCATTTCAAAAGCGTTTACGTATGATAAATATGTGCTAATGATTACGCCTTGTTGTGGTGTTGTGATTTCGATTTGCTCGAGAATTGCACTACCGTATGTTTTCAATATCTGTAATTTCTTACACACATAATCATTTTAATTATTTAAGTATAACCTTATGTAAGTTGATCCCGAATTCAGTATTTGACTATAAATGATGCTGTATTATTCGGTGTGTTGTCTTGTTAATGTTAAGTGAAACATCTGAAACAAATTACTACACATACATATTTACACATACTTATAAGAGTAACTTATAAGAATTTGCAGAATTTTGTGATTAAGTATCCATTGTCCTTTTCGTTTTATATATAAAGTAGGTTAGCTAGAGCAGCTTTCTGGAACACGCCTACAGACTGCGACATTCAATGTCAACATTTAAATTCATAAACATGTGCTAATTTGCATTTGTAATCTTATGTTGACATATCTAAATTCATAATTCTATTTTTTGGATATCTATTGGAAATTAAATCTCGCAATAAAGATTATTGTTATTATTATATCCCGTATAGTTTACCTTCCCGTATAGTAGTTTGTCTTCACGTTTTACGGAGAAAAAAACTCTTCCTCTTCTGTAATTATTACACTATGAAAAATAAATATCCTCTTAATATTAGTGAATATTTGATTTCAACTAATAAGTTAGATGGGTTGATGTTTACAAATAAATTTTGAGAAGCGGAAAAAGTCACGGCTTTTGCTACTATTTAATAAAAAATTAAATTTGTTTTAAACGTTTTAAAGTTCTGAAGAAACCAAAAGCTTAATAAAAAGTGTAGAAATGTGTAAAATGAATATGGAAGCAAGAAATCGCATAGAACTAAATTCCGTGTTAAAGTCCCACATTCGCACCTAACTGTCAACACCCGGTATATTACTTATGCGAAATATATAACAGAACAATTACATTTAGATCCTTGAATCATCTACATAATTAAAAACAAATTCTCAGCAAAATTAAGTATGAGATAACATTACGGACGGATTAATAAATGATAAACTAACGCCGGGCCGATGATAAATAATCCTTCACGAAAATAACAATCGAACCGAGCCAACATGCTACGAACTTTGAAGCAAACCAGATTTATGCAGTATCTGAATAACGAAAAATGTTCTTATCTGGAATTGGACCTTGTATGTTACATTAGGAGAGAATCTTTCGCTAAACAATGTACCCATTAAAGCGTAATACATCTGTATGCATACTTGTATACACAAGTAAATATGTGTAATATATGTATGTACATATGTGGAACAGTATATGTTATGATAGAGTTCGTTGACATGATGTTTGTTTACGAACACATGCAACAGTTTAAAGCACCTGCACTACAAACTATTTTTGAGAAAGTATAAAAAATCCTTCGATTAAGAATTTTCATTTTCAATAACACGATTCAAAGATGTGCAATCTTTAGTTACATTTGATCTAGTTGAACATCAAATGTCTTTACCTTCACATAGAAGCTTTGGAACAGCAACCCGTATAGTTTTAAAATAAAAACAATTTAGAGTTTTGTAATTTATGTAACACAAGTCCTTCATATACTTCCGAAGGTTTTCGGTAGGTCTTGGATTCGAAGCTTGCAACGGCTAGTTTATAAACCAACACCTCATTTTTTTCAAATCATTATTTAAGGTACTTAGAAGTATATTTTGGATCGTTGCCTTGTTCTAAGACCCAACCCCTCGTATTCGAGTTAGGCCACGCCTGTAAGCTCGGTCATTGTAGGGTTGTATATTTGCATAACATATTAGGTTATAGTTGAGATAAAATATAATAAAAGAAAGTTAGACTTAAAAGGAAAACAAAAAAGAGCAAATAAATAAGGTTTGTTGGTCTATCTTCAACATTATATTCTGCTCCTAACAAAGGATGTAGAGCACATATGGGTATGTACTGCGCAATTTTATTTTTCTGCTAATATTCAATCTGAGTGAGCGAAATTAATTTTTCTCTTTATCTATGCGTATAACTCGCAATGGGATTTTCTTATGCAGTGCCATCTGGCGTATAATACTACTGCAAGTATTTTTCACTTGAGAAAAGCTTTTGTATGTATCAGATTACAATCTCTGGAATTTCATCACCATGTTTTAGGGGATAATAGACTTGATGGGAACAGGCTACTATAGTATATATATATATATGTAATCGATAAAGCCTTTTTAACCGTAAGGTGTAAGGCTGCTTCACTGCTCTTCACTGATGCACAAATCTTCCCTAGTTTTTCCTGTCCCTCGCCAACATTTTTCCACTGCTCCATTTCGCCACCACGTCGTCCCACTTCTTTCTTGGGCTCCCTCTTATCCTCTTCTTTTGCGATCCTGTTTGCCACATTTGTTATTCTATCTCTCCTTGTAATGCCTTCTATTGCTCTTAGAAATCTCATCTCTGCCGCTTGTATTTTGCTTTTTTGTTGTTTTAAGTACCCAGCTCTCACTTCCGTATATTAATATCGGCTTAAAGATGGTTTTATACACAATAATCTTTGTTCTTATTCTTACCTCTTTTTTTCTTAGAAATGCTTTGTTCAAAGCGTAGTACAATCGAGTTGCCTTCTCTATTCTTTCATTTATTTCTGCCTCATTCTTGCCATCTTATTTAATATCGTATATTTACCCCAAGATATTTAAACGTGTTTACCTGTTCCACTTTTTTGATATTTAGTGTCACCAATCTCACTTTTTGCAAATATCACTAAATCATCCGCGAAGATACATTCACTTATTGATATTCTTTCCGTATTTCTAAGCCCTACTGGTAGTGTCCTTACTTTGTCCTTTATTTCCTGTAATACATCATCCATACTTTCTATGTTGTTCTTACTTACTTACTTACTGCTTACTACTTACTGCTTACTACTTACTCCTCTTCTTCTTAAACTATCCCGTATCTCCTTCCTTGATATACTATTGAACGCCTTTTCTAGATCTATAAATGCCTTGTATGTGTTGTTATATTCTCTTTTTTTCCATTATTTGTTTTATTGTGAATAATATGGTCTTGGACTCCTCTTTCTTTCCTAAAACCGCTTTGTGAATCTTCAAGTTGTATCTCTATTTATCGTTTTAACCTTTCATCCAATATTCTTTCGAACATTTTAACTCATTACTCATACTCATACTCATTATTGATATTCCTCTATAATTCTCGCATTCACGGTGGTTGCCTTTCTTGAAAATGGGTAGTAGTATACATATTCCTCATTCTTCTGGGATTCTCTCTTCTGACCATATTCTATTAAAAAGCTTTGTTATCAATTCAATGCTTCTTTCTCCCATGTTTTTAATAATTTCTGATGTTATATTGTCGTGGCCTGCCGCTTTTCCCATCTTTAGTTTTAATATTGTTTCCTTTACTTCCTCTATCTTTATTTCCGGTTCTTGTTCTTTTTCCTTTTCGATATTTTCTTCTCTTGCTTGCTCTTTCTTTCAAGACAAAGAGATTATGGCAAGATGGAAAGAATATTTTGAGATTATCCTAAAGCAAATCAAACAAACACTTGCGTTGTTTGATTTGCTTTAGGATAATCTCAAAATATTCTTTCCATCTTGCCATAATCTCTTTGTCTTCCTCAGAACTTCAGAACTTTATAAAACAACTTCTGATTGCTGTGACTATTGCTTTCCATTTTTTCCCCGAATTCTTGCCACGACCTTTGTTTTGCTGTTTTGACTAATTCCTTTACCTTTATTGTTTGCTGTTTATAATCTGAGTAGCTTTC
The DNA here is from genome assembly GCA_902655005.2 of Marronus borbonicus. Taxonomy (NCBI): domain Eukaryota; kingdom Metazoa; phylum Arthropoda; class Insecta; order Coleoptera; family Scarabaeidae; genus Marronus; species Marronus borbonicus. The sequence continues at coordinate 60,392 of LR737453.1, forward strand.
TTCTGGTTTTAGTTGCAAATGTTTCTTCCTTATGACTTTCTTCTGTTTAACTGCTCCTTTTATTTCTTCATTCCAGCATCCTGTTTGCTTTCTGTTTTTGTTAATTCTTGTAATACCGCCCGTTTCTCTTGTAACTTTTGTAATTTTGATATTTGCCCAAAATATTTCCAGGTTGGTATCTGTAACTTCTCTTTTTCCCTTCTGCAATGATCTTTTTTGTCATTAATAAGTAGTGGTCTGAATATATTTCTGGTCCTCTTCGTACTCTAGTATCTCTGACTTCCTTTCTGTAGTTTCGATTTATTAATACGTAATCTAGAATTGATTTCTTATTTCTACTTCTCATTTTTCTTGTATATTTATGTATATCCCTGTGCGCACTGGCAGCAGCCTAGAAGACGCTCCGTACAATTGAGAGCGAAACGTCGGCATTCTCATGCAATTACGACGCGGTTTAAACCCGGAAACCCAATTTCTTTAAATGGCAAACCTATTGAGCTTCTGTTCCGGTCCCAACAGTCCAGCGGATTGAAACCTTGCTTACGCCCAATCATGTAAGATGCCATGAGCTTGTCGTGACCTATTATTAGGCGTACACTAATTTGACGAATAGTCATTCGCCTGTCCTCTTTAAGTAAGTCCTCCACGGCAGTAATGTTTCTTTCGCTTACCGACGCACTCGGGCGACCACTGCGAGGATCAATCCACCGACATACACTATTTTTAGATTCTGCGGATTCGGCAAACACTCCCTGCAGACATTGAATAATTAATTATTATTATTAAATTAAAATTACTGCTCTTTGAGATTTAACCGCGTCTTCCATGGTTACAAAAACAGTGCCACGAAAACGCATCTATATCAGTCGAACACCTGACTTAGACTATATTGCGCTGGATGCTGCATAAACATGTCAACATTTGTCTGTCACTAATAGCATTGCCTATATGTTCTGCGCAATTTAATTAGAGCACAATTCCCAGAACTTGGAAACATCGCTCGTAGTAAAGTTTTATATTTTCTTTTAAAAATAAGTTTCATTTGCTACACGCAAAAAGCTTGGTGATGGAGGAGCCAAGAAGCTGTGAGAACAATTTATCAGGTAAAATTACCGAGATAAAAATTCCGAACAATTTATTGCTCTACCCCGACATTTTTTTTATAAAGTTATTCAGAAAGTTCAACACACCTACCAATAATCATTATAACATAAATCTATGAATATTTATAACAAAACATCTATAGTTTTAATATCATATAACACAAGCTTTTTTTATAAATTCCTTGAATACAAGAGAACTTTTACAATAAGGAGAACATACAAAATCGAAAATGCTTCACTGTATTGCAGTGCTAGAATATATTTATTAATTCAGCAACTAATGTTTGTAGAGCTACACACATATTTTAATGTTGATATTACAGCCATTATTCCTAACCCTAAAAGTAATTATTTCATTAAACTTCATTTATGCCTTCATTGTATAGTAAATTATTGAATAACGTATAAAACGAAAATGATAATCGCAAAACCTAAAAATACAAATGACATTTTTTTAACCTAATTGATAACCCTTCCCGCGATAATACCTTCACATAACTAAGGAGGTCTAAATCCGTAATATTTGCGACGGTGAAAGTTTGCAACCTTTGACTCCTCTGCATCATTAAAATTACGGCCTTTTTTAACTACACATCGTCAGAATCCTCCCACTTGCAACTATATATAGCAATAGCCACGTTACCACTCTAAAGAAGTTCGAGTAATATAAGTATGTGTATACTTTCCATGCTTGCATTTTGACTATATCACACCTGAATGGATAATTCGTGTCCAACAAAGCAATAGCTAAATAATTGAAACATGTGAGCGATTGCGTAGGTTAGCATTTTAGAAAATTCGCCAGGTTCAACTTTCTGTAAGAATATATAGCGTTTCAACAGTCGGTCAGATGAATATACACACTTACGAAAATGTAATGGTAAAAAAGTGCTTACCAATACAATGCAAGACGCACAAATTGCCGCAGTGCTATTAAAGAATTGGACAAGCATAGGTGTACTGAGTATGTTGACCACTGCTTCGCAAACCCTGAAAATAATTCTTGAAAAGTAAATAAGTAAAATCTGATACCGAAAATACAATACTGAAACAGCATCTTCTGTTGATCTAAACACCTCATAACAATTTCTCTGTTCGATATTTCTTCTTCAAATAAAATCTTCCTATGAAATCTAGAACGATCACCTAAAATGCCTTCAAAAATATTTTGCAATATAACGAATTGAACTACACAAATTGCCACAATTGATACAACGAAATTATCGAAAACATTGACAATCAAGAGGATATACCACTCCAGAAAGTACTGCCAGGTATATACTGCTTCGTACGAGACAGTTTACATAAAAAGTAATAAAAATCTGATGAACAGAGAAAACGGACCGTTGTCGTACTCTGTCCTTTTTGACCTTTTGCAGTAGGCTGGCACTCGTTTATATTTTGGGTCATAAAAGAGATCTCCCCGTCCATCTGGCCGTGTTTTGCGCATGTCGTAGTTTAAGACGCGTAGAGGGTAGAATTAGGCACTTGTAAAATACAATATTTCTTCTCGGAAGAAGGGATAGTTCATGCACGTTATTTTTCGCACGTCGTAGCTTCAAGGCGTACAGGGGGTAGAAATAGGCACTTGCAAAGGATATCTGTTCTAAGAAGTAGGGATAGTACATGCATGTTTAGTTTTAGAAAAAGTTTTTTCTCACATCATTCGGTCATCGGTTGATGATGAGGACCATTCGTGTCCTCGAAACGGCCGTCCCGGAGTATTTATTATACTTAACTTGAAAAAGAAACAATTAACTAAAATTAGGTACGAGATAAATAACAAAGAAACAAACAGATAAATATAAAAATATGAGATAGGTAAGTTAACCTAAAACACGAAGAAAAATAATTATTTGTGGTTAATATGGTGAGTGAATTTATTTTATTTAATCTGAAATTAGGTTTATATTTTTTTGTTAATCATTATGGCCTACCACATTTATTTGAAAATTACTTATTCTACACTAAACACACTATAACATAAAAAGTATGAGCTTTAGGTGTAGGAAGTGTACACTAGTAATCAAAGAGATTTTAAACATGCATCGAAACGGGTAAAGATATACAAGGTGTTCTATTTAAAAAGAACGAGTATTAACTGTTTGAGGTGCTCGAATTAATACTACCTTCTCGAGTACCCTGTATGATAAAATAAAGATGTTTGATATTGATTAATGAGCTTGAACTATCGTCACAGCGGCAGTAAAAAATTCGTGTAAACTATTTTTTATCAAAGAATCCAAAAATGTAATAATATACAAGACAATCTATTTAATATTTGTATATTTCGAAATAATTTTTTTTGTCATAGGTTATTTGATTCTAAACAGCTTTTACTACCAAACTCTTTTCCATTAAATGAATAGTTCACCGCACACAGATAGTTGTCGCACCTGATATTTGGCGCACCTCTATGTAGTTGTTCACACTGTTATTCAAAAATTTTAAAAGATAATGTGTTAATAATTACTAACTCCCAAAGCACTGAACGCTAAAGATTCGTGTATTACAGAGACATAAAAATACTTATATAAGTGCTGGTTGGACAAAAAAATTATGGGTTCGCGTTGATGTTAACAATATATATGGTAGGTACCAGCCTAAATTAAGTTTTAAACCTCTTTAAAATATGTGTGGAATATAGAGTAAAACAACAATGACCCACGAAACGATTCAAAAAAAAGATAAGAAAATGAGAATATTGGTTAAAAGGTTGCACTATTAATTATTATGTTGGCATATATTTTCTTAATTAATATGAATATTAGGTGGCTAGAATTTTTTGAAACTCCTCTTCAGTCTACAGAACCTGCAGTTTATATCTTTCAAACTATTTAAACACTTAACTAGCAAAGCTTTAACGATATTATGCTTATGGAGTAGCACATAAGCAAAATGAAATATCTCAGCTACCATTACATTAATAAAAATTATCCAATTTACTACTCTAATATACTTGCTAATCGTTCCTGGCCATATTATCAACACTTCAAGCAGCTACTTGGCTAGGAGGACACATCTCTTGACAACATCTTTATTGATATCTCTTGAAAATTCTATGAAAAGAGTAAGAAATAAAAACTCCTTTCAAGTATTGTATAAGGAAAGTACCTCTAGATAACCTTCGTAACTTGATATTTCCTTTATGGAACATTTTCAATTAATACCTTTTTTAAAATAATTGGTAACATTATATACCCAGTAATATTATGTTCCTGTTAAAAATCCCCGCCCTCTCCCCAGGTAAATTAAGTATTTATGTTAAATATAAAGCCTCCTACATCATACGTTTAAAAGAAAAAAATCAAATGTTCTTTAAACATTAATGAACTCCTGACAAGGTTGATTCTAATTTTTATTTTTAGAAGGGATTTGTACCGTCTGATAAAATGAATACAATGGTTGACTAACCAGGAAAAATAACTAATAAATGAGGATTTAAGTCAAATTCTATTTTCTAGAAATATAAATGGAAATTCGGAAAACTGCAAAATTAATTATCTACACGGTATTATAAATATTCCGATACACCTTTTCAATTTTATTAAATACACAATTGTATTGAATACACGTGCAAGTTATTGAAATTTATTTTGAAAATTCACGCAACGTATAGGCTGACTCAACGTAAGATTACGCTCGTTGCGTAAGCAGTAGGTAGTATTTCTATTATTATGATCACTACAAGTAATTAAAGTACCTTTTCTACATTTTGAACAGTATGATTAAAGATCTATTCCCTAAAAATGTTTTCAATTGCAATTGACTACATCGGAAATGGATATCAATTTTCTTATTTCAACTAGGATATCCTGTACATTATGGTTTGCTTAATCCCTCTAAATCCAAATTAAACTATATAACATATCATGGATCTAGGATGTGCTAACTTTGAGAAATTATTTTTTTTCTCAAAATTTTTACAGATGCCCATTTCCATTAATAAGCATCAAAATCTGTGGAATGGAATTGTCTATGGGTCTATGCAAATCTGTTTCGAAGTTCTTTTGAATTACATAAATAGCTATTTACAATTATCAATAAAAATTAAGATTTTACAATGCGTGTTCTAGAAATCCAGTCCAAAATCTACCTAGCTGAGTTAAAGAACAAATAAAATGTTATTTTTGAACGTAAGAGCCATTAACACTAACGCACTAATTCCAATATTTTTCTAATGTCGCCATGCCTTCGAAATAAAAATTCTTGGTAATTTAAGATATTCCAAGACTTTTCTCAAGTCATCATTAACAAGCGACGCTCTCATTAATTTAAACAGTTTGAGCTTTATGCACCTTGGAGTTGTCGTGCAGAGGTAGAGTTTTCTGATGATAATTGTGAGGTCTTTTTTGCGTATAGTCGCTTACAAGTTCCTAAGTGTGCCTTTGTAAACATTCCTCGTTATTGTACTCCCTTTTGGAATACTGAAACTTAGCAGCCTGAAAATCCGTCGCGCCGACACTTTATTCATTCCCAAATCTTCAACTTTTAAAATATTCGTTTTTAATATTTCTATTTCTCTGGCAATAACTAAAACGTTTACGCAGTCGGTCAACACCAGTCAACATTGTTGATGATTTCTTCAATTCATGTTTCCAGAAGTCTTCCAAATTTTGGGTCATTATGAATACATTTCCTGACACATTTGAGCTGCTTGCACCAATATTTGACTTAGAAATAGGACGGACTATTTTAGCTATACCATTCTCTCATGAATATTCTTGAGATTACTACCTTCGTTCGATAACATTTTTATGACGTTTGTGGTCAAGATTCAAATGATTTTCGCTTCTTTAAACTGATATATGAATGACAATTATTAAGCAATTGGAACCAAATTTAGAGATGACACTATAAAATGTCACAGAAGCGTGACATAGGAAAACATGTTTCGATAGGATATTGTTTGCATAGGTAGTAGTAGGTAAGTACATAGGTAACATAAAAAACTTTTCTCGTATTCGATCAGTAGAAACTTTAATAAAATAGATTTAATTTAAGTAAGCGGTTCTCTTACTTAAATCAAATATATTTGTGAGAACTAGTCCTTTTTATTTATTTACTTCTCAATTGCTATGAACCCACACCGGGCCATCAATTTCAATATAGATAGAATATACTTTACTTCATACGTCTAAACCCAGCAGCTTGTTCATGTTTGGACTTTATTTTCGCAACAGCCTGCATAACATTTTTGACTGGGTATTTGTAGGTATTTATGTAATTCGTGAGAATATCAAAACTAATTTGCATAGCTAATGTCAAAGAAAAAACATCAATGTTCAAAATAAGTTTGCATCTGTCCAGATTTCCAAAATAAAATAATTTCTCAAAGCTGTTGCATTTAACTATATTTAAGAGAGCTGCATATGCATATGCATTGATAACAATTGATAATGTACTGTTGTATTGGGAACTGCAACTAGCATCCATTCTATACAAAGTTAACTTCCATATTTCTCGACTAAATGACTAAATACTTAATCATCAATTTCTGAAGATCAATATAAAGTAGAAACCTTAAAATTGTGTGCGAAATCCAATTTCCGATAAATATTCACAGCGATCCTTCTGAACATGGTAATTTTTTTCAAAACTTGTAATTACTTTGTTGCACATATTCAAGTTAATTTAACCCCAATAATAAAATTATTTAAAAAATATATTTTTTAAATCACAGCCTGTGGATTATTTGCTTGGACTTGATCCTTAAAAGAACCTCAAATAAAAGAGTCCAATGGCGTTAAATGGGTTTAAAATAAACATTTTTCAAGGCCAACCAATATCACCACTTTGGGAAATTACGCAGCCAGGAAATTTTTTGTGCAATAAATTCACAGTTTCTCTGGCAGTGTGACAAATAACGCTATCTTGTTGGAAGAGGGGGTTAACGCAGTCAATATCTTCCAGAAGAGGCCACAAAAACCACAATTAACAGTTACTGTTTTCCTAACGTCCCATCTACACCGAACAGTTACACAGTGGTTCCTCCAGAATCTCTCGAAGATTCTCAGGTCCCCAAAGCGACAGTTTTGTTTACTAACGTTACCACCTATGTAAGAATAGGCTTCCTCGCTGCATATGATTCATTTACAAAATTCGTTATCAACAGCAGTCTGGTCTAAAGTCCAATAGGCAAACACATGGCAGTTTTGATGGTTCCTAGCTCAATAAGATCTTGTATGCATGTAAACGAAAGGTCTTTTGTCATAATTCATTATAAGGACGATTTTGAAAAGCTCAATTTTTGTGATCGATGTCGAACTGAGATCATTGGATTTTCGGTAACGCTTCCATTTTCCCTAACGATATTCTTAGCTAAACGAACATTACGTACTCGTAATGGTCACTTGATATCAAGAACAGAACCAAATTTTGCTATGCGTTCTTCGAAGGTGAAACGCTGCATCATAAAACTTACAGTTTTCTAGATGACGTATGTCAAATATAAACCTTCAAGATAACAGCCTTCGCAAATAACGTAAAATTAAAATCCCTATGTTCCCCCTTGCTGGGACATCTTCTACGTGTAAGATAGATTTCAAGGTCCATCCAAAAATTCATGGACAAACTTACAAAGATGAATTACTTTAGAGATTTTAGTTAGAACCGTTCGTCCGGAGTGCTACCCAAAAGTAAAATTGAACAATATAGGTCATTTACGATTGCAGACGAGGTACGTCATTACTACTACAATTTCGAGCAAATAATTAAAATAACATAACTTTTTTTAATTAGTTTACTATTATTATTAATTCTGACTCTTAATTGACTTAATTCTTTCCTCTGTCGTGTCAAGTTTTTGTCCTTTCAACTTGATTTTCATCTTTGGAAAGACGAAAAAGTCGCAAAGAACCAACTCGTTGGGCAAGTGCGGTGGATGAGGAAGAATGTTGTTTTTCGCCATAAAACTTCTGTACGATAAATACAGTATGTGTCCTTGTTATATTATTATGAAAAACCTAGTCGTTTCTGCGCCATCTATCTGAACGTTTCTTTCTCACACCCTCCTTTAACCGCCAGGCGATGTTACAGTAGAACCCTGCGCTGATCATCTCACAGGGGTCGTCTTGCAGGGGACAATTCTTTGCGATTAATTCCATTAATCCCAAAATAAATCAGTAAGGACATGATATTCCGTTGTGTCTGTTTGTCATTTAGCAGTCGTGGCACGAACTTTGCCGCTATGTTCAACACATTCAGTTCTTTCGACAATGACATACAAACTGAGGTACCGTAACACAATTCCACAATGTTGCACATGTCTGCCTATGATTATTCACAACTACATTCTGAACAGTTCTGGCGTTATACCAGTTGATGGGGTTCCAGAACATTCATCCTCATCAGTTGATGTTCGGCCATTTTTGAAACGTTGAAAATATTCATCAAGTCGGTGCTTGACCCAAAGCATTGTTCTCCAATGCTTCCTTTGCCATTTTATGTATTTCTGCAATGTTTAAAATAGAACGTGATACAGATGCGCTGGTCCCTCAAATTGGGTATTGAAAAATTACAGAAATCATAAGACACAACAATCAACAATTTTTTACCAACAAAGAACGTTTTCACTTACACTTGCGTCCCTTGACATACTGACTCACAAAGGATGTGCACTCCACTCCACGTAGCGACGTTTGATTGTCATGCGCGTCACTCTAATTTCTGTAACCTTTGGCGTACTACCTCTTGTCTGGTTATTAAGACAATTCACCATCACTACACAAGGAGCTTAAGATTAACTTTCCAATGTTCTTTATCATTCGTAAAAGTTTGTCGGTAATTTTTGGACAAAACTCAATATATAAATACATGAAAACATCGCCGAAGTAGGGTTAAAAATTGAAACATTGGAATGCTAAGTATACTTTCCAATAGTGTAACAAAATAATATTTTGTGGTTGAATACTTTCTACTTTAAGAATAGTAAATTCTTTGTTGACCCAGGCATTTAGGAATGGTTTCCCTATTCGAAACTTGCCAAATAATTCATTCTATGATACCTAGAATTTAGGGACAAAATATTTTTAAAAATATTTTGTTACGCAATAAATTGCACAATAACGCAAGTTGCCATAATTGCGACAACTAGATTATCGAAAATATTGACAATGATTAAGAGATACCAGTCGATAAAATATTGCCTGTTACTGATCACCTTCTACGTTTGGTTCTATCGAAACGGAAACACCTACTTCAATATCAGATTATTTTCGACAAGATAAAGTCACAAGGTGATGCAAATGATTACTAACCCCCAATTGTTAAAGCAATTTACATAACACTAACGGTAAATTTCTTCGAAGCTTCGGTAGTCATGAATGTTAGGCCGAAAATGTTGCCAGGTATTACAAAGAGTATCGTTCAACTAACCAGATCTCTATAATTTTTAAAATATCATAAAAAAAATATGAATAAGTGAATTTGAAGCAAAATAACTTACTTCCATCGTTGTGGTTACAGTAGCAGAAATCAACAATGCCGTAACAATATCTTCCCTATAACTACTCACATAAGCAACATGGAATATTTCAGTCAGGAAAATGTTCATGAAAATGATCCAATCCTATTCACATCTCTCAAAAATTCTGCATTAAAAAGTATAGTCCCAAATTAATAAAATCGATATTTCTCAAAATGTAAAATATTAAACTGAGTTACCTTTCGACAATCTTCTCATTTTAATGTTGCGTCTTTTACTCATTAACAAAGAATATAAATTTGCTAGAGTGGGTAACTTATATTTAATAGTTCATGAACGTATTGCTACCATCTGAAATATTCAATATGGCTCCATGCATACGTCTCAGGTCATCAGTTAATCAAAGATTAATGCGTTAAATATATGATTAGGTAGGTTCCCCTATACATTTCAGAGAAAATTTTGAAGGGAAAATTTAATTATATACGAAAATTTCTAATAAATTACTTTATACTCGTATTCGTGAGAAAAATAACAGCAAGTATTTTTATATAATTATGTAGAATGTTCCTTCCATTTTATGGAAATATTTTATTCAAGGATTTGTCACACAAAAATGTATTCTGAGCGAAAGAATTTTTTATACGCAAATACAAAATAAGCGTAGATAATGTGTCTATAAAGCTGCAATCAATTGATCGATATTAAATTTAGTGATTCACTTAACTTCTCTTAATTAAATATTACTTAGAACTGTTTTTAAGTATGATTTGAAGATTTCTCAATTTTCCATTTAGATTTATTAATAATGACAATGGGGGTTTTTTTTTATATATGGGAGTTCATTTGTTTTTGATTTTTATATACCTACGAAATATCAGTATAGTAACAATTCCCGTTAAATAATATTATAAACATTCCTTACGTGTCAAATTTCTTGGTGGTAGCGGCTTTTTTTTAATATTAAAAAATAAATTGCATGAAAACAATTTCTTTATCATGTTCTCTTTTCGTAAAATATTACATTAGTAAATCCTGAATTTGTAAAATATTGTTGTACTATCACTTACCGTGGTAGGGAGTGAAGTATTACTAGCATTTAAAATCAACATTACCTATAGCGTTATAGATACTGCCGTACATTACTTTTGTAATGTTTGTAATTCCACTGGATTCTTAGTTGCGGCTATATATGTACATCCCCCATCTGTAACACAAGATGTACTGGGAAAGTATACGGATAAATTGAAATCTCTTTTCTAAATATTTATTAAGTAATTTATTTGCAATTTTAATTTCCCCCACTTTCATGATCGCATTAGCATTGGAATACCTAATTCAACAATTCCTTTTTTTTTCGATATCTGTAGTGCAGTTAAGCTAATATGTCCTAAGTTGATCACAACTTTTTAATTAAATGTTATGTAATTCTCATTTCACTTTAAAAACCAAAAGAGAATAACATCCCTTTATAGCAAGAAGATCCACACAAAATTTTAAGACTTAATTCGGACTTTGAAATCAGGTTCTTGACTTTGTTCACTTGTTGTAATATCAATTTCGCGATTGGTCAGTTTTATTTTGTGTTGTACAACATTTTTGATGGGTCTGCACCCAAGTATCCTGTCAATAATTTAGAATTTCCACCTTGCACGCATATTTTTCAAACTGAAGGTGGTATCAAAGTAGAATCAAAACGTGTATGGTCCTTTGTATGAAGTAGGAAGGGAACCAAGCGCATATCTGGTAGATTAATGGACGATGGTTTAGTTGTTAATGATCCTCAAGAAATTGTTGATGTATTTACAGCAATATTTTCGAAAGTTTATACTATCTCTAGCGTAACTAACCGTCCAATCTTCCACAACTACAGCCGTTTAGTTTTATCCCAACAACAGAAGACAAATTATAGTTAAAATTTTGGCCGCCTTTCCCAATAATCTACATAATGCCTTTGCGTCAGGTTATTAATCTTACTCCACTTTTCCAGATGGATTCTTTTTAAATTGCAATTACTTTTTCATTGAACATTGTAGCGTTTAATTGAATATTTCAAAAATTAAAGACAATAAAATTGATTGTTAATCGTTACTTGTTTATTTAAAATTAAGGGTTTATCTACTTAGCGAAATATAATTTTGTTTTCGTTAGAATTTGTTATTATTTTTATCTTTTCGTTAATTTTCTTAAGAAGCCAGTGGAATGATTTCATATTTTTCAACAAAAGAATGTAACAATGGATAATTTGGATATTTTAAAAAGAACTTGTAAATTAGAAGCGGGGGGTAAAAATGTTGAACATATTGTTTATTTTCTGTTTATTTACTTAAGTTGGTCGTTATTTCCTTTCGTTGCTAAATTTTCGATTCGAACGTTCCTAACACGAAGGAATTCAAATAACTCATAAACTAGTAGAGATAAATATAGGGAGTATGAATTAACTCTTACAGAAAATAGTCAGACAAATTATATGCGCTGAAAAGGTGTATGATATTCCATTTAAAATATGTGAGTTATTGCGTCTTGTTAGTTAATATAAGTCAATAACTTTTTGTTCCGCTCTGTGTCATACAATTTTTCAATTTTGTATATCAACACAATGTACTAACTACATAACCAGATTTCAACCTCGTAACTTAAACAGCTTCTCAGTTATTAACTTTCCATGCAGTTCACGCAGCACGCAGCAGTGCAATAAAACCTCAAAATTCATTAAAATCCGGTTTTCTCAAAAACGGTTAGATAGGTATAGGGAAATCTTAATAGAATTCATATAGGTATAATAAGAAATAATTCAGAGTTGCCAATATTTTTATTTGAGAAGTCAGTATTTAAAATCTTCAAAAACAAATTTTCAGCATTTAGCTAGTAATTTCCAGTATTCGGCTAACCGACGGTTTAAGCGCCACATCCTGTGTATCAGTACTAGAGGTAGCATTTATGCTTTTTCTTTCATTCTGCATGGACTATATATGGCTATGTAATTCCTTTCGCTAAGCATAGGCTTAAATACTTTGATGCGTCTTTTGTTTTAAACTGAACATATACTGAGAAAAAGTATTTGTTAATTCAAGGAAGCCTGCATTGAGGAAGAGAAATAATGTGTTACGATACGAGTTCATAAAGAAATATTGCTTTCTAGCAAAAATATCTTTTTTTGATATTATCTCTGATTGAAAAATGCATTAGGCACTAAAATCAGCAAAACTTGGTATTTTAAATAACAACATTGATCTATTTGAACCAAAGAAATTGATAGCAATGGAAGCATTAAAACAACAAATTTAATTATTTCACTTTAAGAAATTAACTTTTTAAATGAAGAAAACATTACATTCTTAACCAAAGAAATAGTCATAATAGTTTGATTGTGATAGCGACTACAACCTAGAACTAATTACCTAAATACATAACCAAAAACATTCTGCTAATACAGCTGCTCATGGTATTGGTGGAATCCCTCACAGCAAAAGCAATGTGAGGAGAGAACACTAACCAACGTACATGTTTCTGCCTACCCGGCGAGATCAACTCAGTTACGAGTGTATCTTTACCCACATCGCTGTTGCCTCTCGACTTATATCACCCACAGAGTCACATTTCCTTGATTTGAAGAAATCATTTGTTTGCACCTGATGTCAAACTTAACTATTCTTTGACACAATGAAATATTTTTAAAAAATACTATTTTATTTTGAAACGAATAATATCTCCATATTTACTTATATCAAAGAAATATTGCTTTCACTTAATGAAATAACGCTGACCCAAGTATTATGACAAAGTAAAATAAATAAGCGTTCAATCTTTCAAATTTGGAGGTGTGTTGTAATATGCTAACAGTACACAAGAATTACATTTTGTGAAAAATTTTCACAAACTTGTTAGTTTGGTACGAAAATGCCTTTCATCCCTATGTTCAGCTAAAGAAAAACGCAACAATGCGTATGTTCAGAGATAAAATAGTATATTTGAAACTTGGGTAAGAATGTGCTGTCGTGCAGACCACATTAGCTGAGGCCAAGGCGAGGTTTGTAATTGCCCCAAATCTGCAAGAGCACTTTCTTAAGGAGATTTGAATCCCATTTATTTAATTTATCCCCTAAATACATTCAGACTGAATGTTCTAATATCATTTGTCAATAATGTAACGTCTGGCCACATCTGATACGTACAGTTTTACCATAACAATCACGTCACTTACCTTCTTACCTAAAATGAGTTATTAAACATATAACCTTTTAACTGTCTAGGAAAAGAATATGAGTCTGTGAGCATTAATTTAGAATCTTCGAATTTTAAATTCGGATTTCAAATTCGAATGTTCGAATACAAAAATTTTTAAATTCTATTGCCCTAGTCGATATAGCCACGGTAGTAAACCCCATAGAGCGCTGCAAACTTAGGACTCCCTCACATCGAATTCGTCAGAAAATGTACAGAATACAACGATTTATCGAAATGGATTCGGGCGACCTACTACCAAAACAGTACTTCTCTGCTATGCTAGGATAGTATTGGCGAAGGAGAAAAACAAAAAGAAATCCAACTGTATGGACATAACGGTTAATAGAAATAACATATGAACTTATTATTAAGTACACTAAAAATTTACCCCAAAGATTAGCACAATTTCGATAGTTCTGAGTTGAATGAAACCAGTGTTACTTCGAACTAATAATACTTCGAACTGGAATAGTAATTATTTCATTTCAAACTACCCAGAAGGAAGGGATATCAATACATATTTTCCTATGTGGAGCTTAAAAATACAATGACGATATCTCAATATCGTGTCAAATAAATTGCGATTCTTACTGAATTTCGTCTATGGCATCAAGACGCCCTTTCGCTTACAGCTTCATTCTTGAAAATAAGTTTCATAGTATTTATATCCCATTATTGAACATTCTCTTATTTCAATACCATGTATAATAGACCGTTTTTCAAACAAAACAGGGTGTCCACCTAGGGCATCGATGGAAGGTAATTCCTTCGTGGGCAAATTAGAAGAAATGTTTTCAAACAACAAATATTCGGAGACAAGCTCTACACGACATAGATTTATACTAAAGCATACAAGGTGTTCAGTTTCCGCAGCTCGCGATACAAGTTTGGTTTTTTAAATAGACTTTAAATACTATGTGCAACTGTCCACCTTACGCATTGCTTTAGGAAATTCATCCAGAACATTTCTTTACAAACATTTCTGTTTAGCTAAATACTTTAAACAACTTTGAGTATCTTCTTATTTTATTCGCAATTACAGAAAACAAATTATTATAGGATGCTTCAACTAGATCTATTGGTTTTATTCTAAGCTACAATTAACATTAGTTTGTCAACCTTCCCTGTTTATAGTGCTTGTTAACTTGCTAGACAATGTATGTGGGAAAGAAATGGCGACTTCGTGTGGAAGCTGGAATTGTAGCCAAGGTACCGTTTCCACATAAGTTTTAGTAAATATCTTTAGCAAAACAAAAACTTACGTAATATTTCGTCGCATCAGCACTCTAAACGAAAACCTTATCCGTGTAGCTTCATATTAATTTATTCAAGAACGACCCATTTTTAAGCGTAGGAAAATGTTTGCAAAAAGAAGTTGAGAACAGTCACTCAATCAAACATGGCAAGGATTTCGATGGCCATTTTGTAGATGCCAGTTGATATAAACAAATTTTTCGATGCACTCTAGAAGACTCCAAGAAATGCTTAATCGAATAAAATTTGATTCGCCGTTTTAACGTGCAAAGCGTTTAAGACATCGACCCTTCGAGAAACAACAAATATCTTAAATGATCTCGAAAATTCAGCCAAGAGAAATTTGAGGAAAGTTTACATGTATTGCGAATGGGCATTCAAAAACACATACACAGGTGTTCAATTTAAAAAGACAAACTTATATCGTTTGTAACGGAAACTAAATAATCTGTATACTTGGACATAATTTTATGTATTGTATGTATATTTTTTTCTCTATATTGCTCATGAAAAGACCTACCTTCCACCCAAGTGTTAAGTGGGTACTCTGTATATATAGTTACATATGTAAAAGTAGTGATAGTAAATGTAATATGCAGACATATTCCGGTAACAGAAGTGCTTTGAATTTATATTTAAAACGCAACGATTATGTTTATTACCGTTTACGATTGAACGGGATTCTAAAAGAAAACGTTGTCTTACGATACTTGTGCCCGTAGAGAACAAGCTCGAACTACCTACCATACATATACGGAACTTCGAAGTACCTCTACTTAGGAATGGATGAAGAAATATATTTTAAATTTGGAAATTTAAAATTCTCATCAGCGAGCAAGTTGCTATTTTATCGATTTATTTTACTTTTTCCATTTATTTTTAACAGCGTTCGTGCCTTTAATAGTATTTTTTTGACTTATTTTCTAAAGTACTTATTTATAAGAGATAGTTTTACAAATTCTTCAACGAAGTGGACATTTTCTGTGAAAAATACACATTATTATGCCATAAGATAAATATCTAACCGCATCCCCCTAACGCTCAATATGTACAACTGTAAAACTGCCGATAAATTTTAACAGCACACATTGTAAGTGTCTGATGATTACCCTTGCGATAAAATTTGTCGACGATTTGGTCCATCAAATCGTCGATTGATCGATCATAAACTATATTTTATCTACTCTTTATCTCATCTTCGAATACTCACGTCAAATATATCTGTTCAAAATATTCGAACGATAAGCTTATTAGTAATGTGGCTTGAAGGAGAAAGGCTTAGCTTCGTTGCTGCGCTTTGTAGGTATATACAATAATGTATGTAAGTTAAGGAGTTGGCAAACATATTATCAAAGAAGAATCATCAAAATTGGATTGGGAATTCAAAAAGATAAATTTTGAAATTGGAATCAATTCTTACTGTTGTGTTAATTTTGACGTACCATTTTTTTTATTGTATCATTATATTATTCATAGTCCAGTAATCTAAATATATCTCTTAATTATTTGCGCGAGATTATATCGTATACTTGCACAAGGCGTACAGCAATGATACGATTCAATATCATACAGGTAGTAGGTAATCGAGGCAGACGGCCCTGGGACACTCCAAAATTTATCTCAACGTCATCGTGACGACGCGAGACACCAGTATTCGGCGTATAAGCACATATGTACATACATGTTCGTAATGTTTATCTTCAAGCACGTACATAAATAGTAAATATTATCAATGCATTGGAAAGAATTCAAAATCCAAATAAACCCCGTCGTCGTTATCTCTCGCTTCTCGGATTAACTTGTGTACGCTATATTACGTTAAAAAACTACACAGCACTGATGTAATTTCAGCTAAGCATCAACAGATAAAAACTGGTTATAACTGGTAACCGGGTCAGACAACTTTGCCACTATCGCGAATTATCAGAACCTCCATGATCCATAAAAACTACAACCGGATTTTACTGGTTGTATATCACTGCATGTGCGTGGTTAGTACTTCTTTCAGAAATCTAAATGAAATTGTTACTTTGCCCCCTACGAGTTAAATATAACGAAGGCAAACAATTACAAGTAGATATGGTGGAGGAGGATGACTGGTTCAAAGCGTTTCCTTATCAATTCGAAAAAGCATTCGTAAAATCCTTAAGCTTCTCATCTCGCACTGAGTTATCAATCGGACAAGAGCGACAAAAACAGATACAGCGCGAATAATCTGTGTGTTCCGATTTAATATCTATTTAAGTTTGGTAGTTTACGTACTCATAGCCATTAGTTATCTAAACGTTGCGCTATTCACTATTGATATACTAAAATACGTTATGATGATTTGTTACGATCATAGGATGATTGAGGGCAGCCCGCTACATTACTATCATCCGTATATCTACGCTTCGCCTTCACTGACCACATCTTACTCGTACTTCCGGCGATTCGATTTGGAGCCAAAGATTACCGAGGAACTTATGATGCCAAATTCGCCAAACAGCATGCAGGTTAGTCCCCACATTGTTTTCGTTACTTAACCATCCATTGAATTTTAAAAACCAATCACTAATTCTCATATATTGGACTTATTTATAGAGTGACAGTGATAATTCCATATCAAGTGTCGATATTTCTCCAGAACCGATTCAGGGAAAACCTCTGGCGATTTCCTCGAAAACAACCGAGGCAAGATGCTGCTGGAGGTCTTGCGGAATAGTGTTCGAGTCGTTGGATAAATTATCGGATCATGTAAGCAAGGTACACGCCATCAGCGGTCTTGGAGGTCTTTACTACTGCGGCTGGGAAGGATGTGCTAGGAATAATAAAGGTTTTAACGCTAGGTAAGTGGACAAACGTTTGTGTAGTTGTATTCCCGAACGAAAATTTTAAAGCTTGCGTAATATTTTGAATAGTTATCAAAATTAGAAAAATAACTATCTGCTTTTTTGTTGTGAAATTAATACAATGATAGAAGTAATTATTTAAATCAACATTTTTAGAAATGGAAGACATTTAACAAATATTAATTATTAAATTCATGTCATTTTCACTGAAAATTTAACCAAATAAACAACTATACAAACCAGATGGCTCTAGGAAAATTTAACAATGTTATTGGAAAAACTCTATCTACTGATAGAAGGATTCCTGTCCCAACTTAATACAATGAACGAGATATCATTATCTTTAATTTCTAGCAAATTTTTTAAAAGATATTCCTATTCTTCCAAGAAATAATTTTAATTAATCTTGGGTGACTCTATGTAAGGTATTCATCATGAAAGGTGGAAATAAAAAGGATCCTCTTTCTCACAAATTCAATAATTTAATTAAATATTGTAACCGGTTTCATGTATTCAGACCAGCTAAAAAGTTGTATCCATATAAGGAACAACAATAAAATAGAATTAGCCTAACTACAATAGAATTAATTTTGTTAAAAATTGTAAAATAAATTAAGTGTAAGTTGAATAAGTAACAAATTTATTTTTCTTATTTTTTTAATTAATTTCAATTTTTTCACATACAATAATAGTATAAATAAAATAATAGCGAATACGAATAACCACAACATTTTGAAATGAACCCCGGAGTTATAATAAAGGTTTCAGTAATCGTTTATTTTGATATTTATACAATATCTTTGTTCAAAATTACAAGTATGTGTGGGACCATCTGTGAGTGGGTAAATCCAATATTAGTGAAAATAACATATACAGAAAATTTTATTTATACCAGGTGTGTCGGTAATTCCTTTCCGGTTTTTCCGGCAGA
>LR737453.1:79562-99444 GCA_902655005.2 Marronus borbonicus
TTTGAGTATTTCTTTTGTTGTTTGTTGGTTTGTTTTTTTTTTCTTTTGCACGATTTGTGCAGGTATTTTTAATAATTTAGTTTACAAACACAAATGGCAATAACGATTGTGATATGACGACTATAATTGTAGATATAAAATATTTATAAATGTAATTTATTATGTTGTTGTTATGGAGTTGTGATAAAAATAAACGAGAGGAATTTTCAAAATACACACTAATTTATTATCTGAATCCCAATTTAAGATGTCTATGTTTCAGTTCCAAATCTACCTTACAAAATTTACTACTAATAAAAGCAAAGAAATCCAAAAATTAATTAATTAAACTCACATTATTGGACTTGTTTACTTGTTTATTGAGAAATATTCCAGCTTTTCGATGTTATTGTAAAACTAATGAGTTGAGAGATGATTATTCAACATCTTTTTATTACCCAAAATCTTTACTACCTTAATTACCATTCCACGAAACTTTCTGATTTGAGCCAGATTATCAGAAATTAAAAAAAGTTCCGCTACCCGAATATTATATTTCAAAAAACATATACGTCTAATACATATTTAGTATATTAGTGAGATTTCGGCATGTAAAAAACTGGATTTTGTAAGTGTAGATAATAAAGAAATAATCTCTTATCAGGATTGTAACTGAATCCATTTCTTTTACACCAATGAAATATTTGTCATGTATTCAAAATTCAAAAAGACAAAGAAATTGATACATTTGAAGCGCAGAAAACCACGACAGAAAACGTTAAAATCAAACAAAGTATTTTTTAACGCAACGTGATTAATTTCAACAAAAGTATAGCAATCTACACGCTGTCTCATCGATAACTGAATCGATCAATATATAAGACTATACACTGGAAAATACTGAAAACTTGGTCGTACACTAAAGCCGACATGTGCTATTGGACTCGATTTTCTAAGTTAAACACTTTCGCAGTTACAAAAATTCACATGCATTCGTCCATATGTGAAAAATTTTCAAAAAAGCCAAGTATTTCATATATAGTTAAGAATAGTGACATAGTTGTTTTATCAAACAAACCGTAAATTTCAATTAGAAATTCAAAAATGTATTGATATATACGGTGTTCCATTTGAAATAACAAAGTTGGCCTTATTTCCGGTATAACCAGAAGTATCAGATTATTACAAATATTTTAGACCAATACAGTTTAATCTAAACCATGATTTATAGAGGGGCCCTACGCACATTATCAGGAATAACATTTGATCTTAGGACCGTCTAGAACAGTCTCTAAAAATTTCATCGGTAAACAATTTATGGATAACTAAATGAAACTATAATTTGAACTGTCAGTATTTTATTATCCTCTGATTTAATATCTTCAATAATGAATATAAACGAAAACACACTTTTCCGTAATAAGAACTCTTAATTACTTTATTTCTTACGGCCACCACGTTCCTTGACTTGAAGTTGTATTGCAGCTCCAGGTGGAATGTTGTAATATGCTAATGTGTTGGAATCTTTAAAGAACATGCCCTGTGAAATAGAAGGTTGTGTGAAGAAATAGTAACTAATTAATTAAAGTTTCAAAATAAATCTATTGATTGTTCAGTATTTCAAAATCTTAAGAAAAATAGTTGATTATTGGAGCATCAAATATTGAGGATCAACAATGAATAAGCGACATGTTAAAGAATTACAGTTGTACAAATTTTGTTAGTTCTTTGTAAAATTTTGAAGAAAGTTTTATATCATCATCAAAACCTAACGGAGTTATGTTCAGTCCACTGCATTTTGCAATATAGTAATTCTGTTACACGATATTTCTAAGTAATATTTTTCTAAAACAATTAAAATTGAAACACGGGGTGTATTTTCGAGAATTGCAACTACTGAAGATAATGTTATATTAAGCAAATATACAGTAGCGGCCACATAAATAGCACAGGTATCAAATTTCATTTGAATTAACCGCTCAAGCTGTTCCCGTTTAAATTTTTATTAAACTAGTGTGAGAGTCCCCGAGCAGGTTGCGTGTACTTCCCCTAGCCTACGTATTACAGAACAATAATTCTACATTCAATGAAAAAAAAAATTAGTTTCACTTTTGTAGCAGGCACATAAATAGCACAGTTGTCGGTTCTGTAGCGGAATCTTATTGTAGTGTTACGGTTCGAGTTATTTTGTACCAAAAGAGGTGTACTTACCACTTTTAAAATTAACGTTTTATTAATAACAAAGATTTAGGTGTTAGTATAATGGGACGAGGAAAACATTGCACACCAGACAAAAGAGAGTTAATTTGCACCATGAAGAGAAGGGCATATCAATTTCAGAAATATCACGAACATTAAATTGTTCACGTAAATTAATACAAAATGCGATAGAGCATATTCAGGCGGAAAAAACTTTAGAAAACAAGAAATGGAAGATTAGGCCTCGTAAAACAACCTTATCCGTCGATTAAGTCAAGAAGATCCTTTTCGCACAGATACACAAATAAAAACCGAATTTAGTAAACAATTTGATATTGATATATCGAGAAGAACAATACGATGTCGACTGAAGGAATTTAACTTACATGGGTGTATTGCAGTATGAAAGCCACTCGTGTCAAATAAAAACCGTAAAAGAAGATTACTGTTAGCGAAAATGCACAAAGAAAAGCCGCTTTCTTTCTGGAAATCTGTACTTTGGACAAATGAGAGCAAATACAACCGACTTGGGTCTGACAGAAAAATGTATGTGCGACGACCCATCAATCAGAGATTCAACCGTAGGTACACTATAAAAACATTGAAACACGGTGGAGGAAGCGTAATGGTGTGGGCTTTTATGTCATGGCGTGGTGTAGGGCCTACCATATATTCAGAATTGCAGGAAAAATGGATCAGTATGTTTATCGCAACATTTTAGAAAACGTGATGGAACCATATGTTGATGAATTTCTTCCAGTAACCTGGGGTTTAATGCAAGGATCCCAAACATACGGCGAGGATCGTAAAACAGTGGTTAGAGGAGAAACAGATTCGAGTGTTAGAATGGCCTGCACAAAGCCCTGATTTAAATCCCATAGAAAATCTATGAGGGGATGTTGAAGTTGTTATAAAGTCTAAATCTCCAGCGACATTAGACGAATTATCGAATACTATTGAAGAAGCCTGGCATAACATTCCTGTAGAGAGATGTCAAAAATTAGTTGAAAGTGCGCCGAGAAGATGTGCAGCAATATTGGCTTGTAAAGGGTTTCCAATAAAAGCAAAAAAGAATTAAAAAAGAGAAATAATACAGTATTTCGTTATTGTTATTAAGTGTGTTATTTCTATGCCCGCTTAAAAAATAATATATTTATTTTTTTAATTTGTTTATCTTGAAGTTTATAAAATATTGTGTGTTTATTATAAGCTGCATACCCATTTGCTACATTTTTGTTAAGCTAAGTTAAATAAATCACTTGTTAACATTTACAAATCTATCAATTCATCCATATCAGTTTACCTGTGCTATTTGTATGGCTGCCACTGTACTATACAGGTGGCCCAATCTTCTGAAATGGTAGAATTGTGCCTATTGTGTGAAAAACAAAATTCTAAGGTAATATAATAAACACCATCCTTCAAAAATATTTCTGTACATACAGGGTGATCAATAAGTAGTGAGCCAGATAACATCTCGTATTTTATTACATTAGTTTCTCGATCTAAAAATGAACCACTGTAATATGTGTTCCGTATGTTTTATTATTTTTAAGAAATTTTGGGATATTTGAAATTTTGTCCTCGACCATCTAAATATGTATATATCTATATTCTTCAAAAAATCCCAAACGTAAGTAACTACAATTTAACGCAATTTTTTATGAGATTAAAGCGAATACTTGGCTTGATTAGGGTGTTCACTGTTGAACACTAAATGTTGCCAAATTCAAACATCAGAAACGTAATTTTTTAATACAACCAGATGTGCATGCATAATATTGAAATAAAACGGATATTTATAGTTAAACGTGAATTCTGCATTTGAAAATTCCACCTAAATCGTTTCTGGTGTTAGTATTGATAACAGCAAGCAAAACATACAGCCATTGCTATTCTTAACGATTAATTCAAAATTTTAAGCATAAGTAACAATGTGCTAAGAAAGAGGCAAGCTGTTTTAACAAACGATTACGCAAATGTATCGTGGCAGAATGGAGTAATTTCCAGCGTTCACTATAAATCTACATATATTTCCCAAAGTTATCCATATGGGCTCCCAACAGTCGATTTTGTCCCGCTGTGATTTACGTCAGTGAGAACAAAATTTGGGGATCCATATTTAAATGTGGATATATCAAGTCATGATCAACATTCAAGCGTTCCGTAAATGAAATAATACACCTAACACAGATTGTTTATACGTAATACTCATAATAGGCACAGGCATTATTTAATTGCTTTTACATAAAATTATTTATGTATCTGCTTTTTGGTGTCCTACAGATGTGTATGAACGAGTTTTTGTAAGTTTTCAAACAAGCATCAACGCATCACGTGCATATGTGCGTGAATAACACATAGCATGTGAGAAACTATTATGCAGAGTGAGCCGGGAGAAGCAGGCCAAAGGAGTGTATTGTATACGTGAAAATAATGCAAAAAACCCGTATGTTCCGATTTACATTTGTTTTCAGGTTATAGCGTAATTACAAATAAACGTACACTAACTTTTTTAATGTTAGTGTTCTTCTAATAAACCCCCTGACTTCTAAACATTTGATGCAGAACGCTTACTGCTGCAGTATTTTTAATACGTCGAATTGCGTTAAGTCACTATCACAACACACCGACACTGACACATATGGGAACAACAAAATTATTGAAATAATTTTGAGCCTTTAAGATGAAAACAAGCGAAAACTTGGACCATTTACAAGAACGCTAATTAACTAATGAAAATAGGATAAAGACATATGAGCTTTTACTTTGTTTTCATACGTATAGTACACTCCTACAGTTTGGTCCATTCTTCCCGACTTATCCTGTATGCAAAGGTGTTGGGAATGTTTTACAAGATTATTTCATGGAAAAAATAATCCCTTTGTCAAATATAATATCAACTGCAGCCCACATGCTAGCAATTCACTGCGTCAATTACCGACAACATTTAGTAACTAAAAATCTGTAAAATTGCATGAATCTCTTCAATTCACCATAGCGGCAGTAAACAAGATTCGCGGCAAAACATTGAATTCTAGATTATCCGCGCAGTTGTGTGAAAAAAACGGCGAGAATTTTCATCAATTACTCCTTTACACTGGAAATACACTGGCTGTCGAAAGGTGTTGCACGCTAAATATTCAATTTGCGGTTACCACCCATTAATGCCCGAGAAGAACTATCTTAAGATATTTTTAAAGAATATCTTGCTGTTTTATCAAACCCAACTAGGTCTGACAGAGGTGAAAACCATTTCCGGACTTTTAAGATGTGATAAATTCCTTCAGACACGGAAAGCTGACGTAGAAGCCATCCTCTACGTGTTAAGTCCCTGGAGGTATGTGATTTCAGAGCCTTCTTCAAGTCGAATCTCTGCTTCTGTCGCCACTGTTCGGACATCTTCAGTTCCTGCCTCGATATTTTGGAACTGTCTGCAATACAGACAACGATTTTCAAGTGTACTGCTTGCGCAGATGTTTCTGCTTCAGCTGTGGTAGACTTGCAGATATGGATTTTCCGCCTGATGGGATAGTTATCGCTATCGATGCAACAGACTCTAGCCTTGACGAGACACAAAGATAACTTTTGGAAACGATATTAGAGACAAAGGGTCCTCAAGCTTCCGATGACCAGCTTGGGCGCAGTAAGCGTAGAGCATCGGATCATAACGAGTAGCCCACCGATTAAATAGCGCTACTATCC
Organism: Marronus borbonicus; assembly: GCA_902655005.2. Lineage (NCBI taxonomy): Eukaryota > Metazoa > Arthropoda > Insecta > Coleoptera > Scarabaeidae > Marronus > Marronus borbonicus. The sequence goes on from LR737453.1 coordinate 85,446, forward strand.
CATTTCGCCTGCAATGAAGAATTGATGCTGAGCTCGATAAAACGGTACTATTTGGTGCAGTTGAGAAGTCGAAAAGCAGTTGGTCTTCCCATATCGTACTTGTTCCCAAAAAAACAAAACATATAGGTTTTGCGTGGATTATCGCAAACTGAATCAGGTCACAGAGAAAGATGCTTACCTCTTACCTTACGTATCAAGCACTTTGATAAACTGAAAGACTTCGTTACTTCGTTGGATATCAAGGGTGCTTATCAACGAATCCCAGTAACTGAGTCATCTCGGCAATATACTGCCTTGAGGTGTCTGATCGTGAACTTTGCGAGTTCTGACGATTACCATTTGATGTTTCTCTGTTGGATAAACAAGTTAGATTCACCTACTGGCAAATTAGCTCATTAGGCAGTCTCGTACAATATCAGTACGTTTTGTTTCCTGTTATCATAATAACCAAACTATTATTATTGTAATATTAACACGAAACCATTTACTGTGCATCATTATACAAAAATATTGAAGATATAAATTTATACAGTACATGGTGCTACTTAAGAAATTACGTTTCTGGTGTGTGAATTTCGCAAAATTTGGTTTTCAACACTGAATGTCCCGTATATTTCGAAGACGGTCTAATATCAAAGCTACATATGAAAATTTTGAGTTTGAAAATCTTCGGCGATAACTTACAGATAGAGTGCGATAAACGCTTTGTTCGTTAAGTTTTTTTGTAATCTCGAAAACCAACGAGTATTTGACCCCAATATATTAGAATTTTTGTCTTGTTATTATCTCCAATATCACTTACCGAAGGGTGTAAAGTTTATTAATTAATAAATAAGTATTGAACCTTAGTCTATTATTGTTCTTTATCGCATTCAAATTTGAAGATTATAAATATAAAAATGCTAAATCTAAATCTGTTTGAAATAAACATGTGAGTTTAATCCAAGGCCGGCAACCGAAATAACAAAAAATCCCACTTCGAAGATGTAAAATACGAAAGTCTACATTAAAACAAAATAAACAAGCTTAAATTGCCTTTAAGATAAGGGTACACTATGATCAACATTTAATAACGATCTTACAAATTAGAACATTATTTTTGAGGATATGTTTCCCAACATCTTGTAATAGTGAACCAATTATATTGGAACTTACATCATAAAACAGCTTCTGTTTCGCTGGAGGCATAGTCAACTCGTCTTGAACTTTTGCTTTTACGTTGGTTATACTCTCACTTAAGGGAAAGGTAAACGTCAGTGTTTGGCCGTTAAGCTTCCATTCAGGCTTCTCAGGAGCCATGGGGATGGTAATTTTGATAGTAACAGGATTCTAAATTATAAAAATCAATAGAAGACACGACATTAACTTAGTATTGTAGATGCAATACCGCATTTCTAGCCAAAAAGACAGCTTCTGGAATAAGAGAATCTTCGTTTCTAAGCTTCTTATTGGAAGGTTCATCCTCAAGAGGTCCTTCACTGCCATGTTTTACGGCCATGTTCACAGTGTTTGCCATCTGAGGAGCCATTGGAGTTACAAAACCAGCCATAGGTGGCGGAGCAGCCACTAAAATTGGTTTCGTTAGTCAAGTTCACAATATATTCAGTAGAGAAAACGTACTCATTAACGGGGGTGGCCTCATAGGCGGTATAGGTGGTGCTGGCATCATCATTATTGGCGGTTGTGGAGCTAACATTGGAGGTTGCGGAGGTACTTGCAGAATAGTTGTTTGTGGTGCAGCTGGTGGTGCAGGTGGTTTAACAGGCTATAAGTAAAAATAATAAACCACCAAAAGATTATGAAAGCAGTTAGTAGGTAAATGAAAGTGTCGTACTTGTTAGAGTATACTTACAACTGGATTTGGATTTGCTTGTGGTTTGGCTGTAATAATAGCAGAAGTTTTAGTTCCTTTTGATGTGGCAACATTTTTGGGGCCAATTTTCTCTTTTTCTTCATCTGGTAATAAGCCTTTTACCTAAAAAAAATTATTTCTCCAATAAAAACATGTTTGGACAAATGTACTAGAAATTATACCTTGTGAATTTGATGGATTTGCTCTTCCAATGTAATATTCGCCCTAGCAGCTCTTGTAGCTGCTTCAACACTTGACGTGTGCCCATCCCAAGTTACCTTCTCATCTTTCCTAACATCTTCTTCACCGATTTTCTTACCAATTGCAGTTTCTTCGTCGCCAACACCGAAGATATCAGTACGTCTTTCTGCTAATTGCTTCAAACTAGCATCAATAGCAAAGCCTAAAGGGAAAACACCACAACTGAAAATGTAATTTACTGAATTCTACGAAAAGAAATTTACCAGCTGCGTAAACAGTGTCTTGGTTCATTTTCTCCGTGATATGTTTGTCTCTTTGTTCAACCCATCTAGGATCCAGCAAGCCAATTCTCATGTGTTCCTGCACCTTGCTTGCAGGTATCTTTTCACCAGTGATGGGTGAAATCAAATAATCATCACCAACTGTAGGTCTTGTCACTTTCACAGCTAAAACAGAAATTATTATGTTTCATCTAAATAAGAAATCAAAATAAGAAAGCAATACCTTGCTTGGGATCATATTTCTTAACAACAACCTTATCTGGAGCTGGTGGTAAAGGTGGTTGAATTTGAGGCTGCGATGGAGTGTCCCCACCTTCATCACCTGAGCTTTCCTCATCCATGTCTTGTAACCTATTATCATCTTTTCCATCGACCTTTCGTTGTGTATGATCTTCCATTGAGTTTAATCCTTCCTCCTAAGGAAGTAAAGCATTTATGAATTAGGATACTACATTAAAATAGTGATAGCAATTGACTATTTGACAAATATGTTGATTACAATTTGCATAGACCAATATGTGTACAAGTTGTAAATATCATTCCATTACAGAAATCATAATGATTGTATTTAAAGGACGCCCATATCCAACAGAAATTGATGCAACTGTATGGAAATGCGATGAGGAAAAGCTAGTTTTAGGACACAAAGTTTTTTCAATTGTCTTCATAAAATCTATATATTTTGTAATGTTTTAGGTGGAGAAAAATAGAGAAAATTTCAAAATTTTGTCTATACATTTCGAGAATTATCTGGATAAAATTGAGGGTCGCGAAATTCGGGAGTTTCGGTAATTTAAATTTTTATTTGAATTTATAAGTGAATATTTGAATGAAATGTAGAAATTTAAACGACAACAAATCTCATTTATCGAAATTCCACTTCATAAAGGCTATGTTTGTGTTTCTGTCGAAACTCGGCCATTCTGAACAATTACTTTAACTCACTTTTGAATTCCAATTTGAATTCTTCAAATAACCACCTTTTAACTGCAGATTTATCTAGACGCAAGTTACCTGGATGACAGGCTCAAAGTCAGATATAAAATTAGCGTCATTTAAAGCCATTGTTTAATCGCGTTGCCGATTGTTTTAATTTCCACGATCACCTTTGATGATTTTTACTATTTAAAATATATTGCTCAACAATTTATTTTTGGTGTAGCATGATGCATGGATGCATCTGAAGTTGAAATTCTATGCTTTTCGATGACATTTTGCAATACATACAACACTACAACGTGAAACTTTACTGAGAATTTTAATAATGAATTACCGAACGACTATTAATTGGTGAGATTGCATTTAGATATGCCTAAAATTTACACTGAGACTTGTTGTAGAAGAGAAAATAAAATACAAAAGAAGTAACTATCCATTTTCACCACTATCATTGTTGCCTGGACTTATATTATCCTTCTACCACCCACGCCCCAAAGATAGTTGGCCGGAAAAGGAATTTTCTTTTAGAAATCAAGCTTCCTACCACTACAGGAGTCTTTATTCTCGATAGGTGGACAAGCTGAAGTCACTAGATGAGACGTGCGGATGGCGCTGATGATACCTCTTCGACATTCGTTTGTAACATTACAATTGGGTACGGAGATGAAATCTATAAAGTGGTTAAAATGTGAACCGTTATTTTTGTTGTTTATACATAACAGAAAATGTTAATTTGCCAGCTGCTACCTAATATTAAAAATATAAAAAAATTATTTTGGCCAATGAAGGTTATGCTCAAAAAATTACATTCGAAGTTATCACTGCGACCGAGAATAATTATTACAAACTAATTTTTCCAACTTAGTAAGATATTTTAACACCTTCTTATCTATATATGTTCATTAATTAGTTCGCAGCTGTTTCATTTAAATAAAATTTAGAATGCTCATGTGCCTGTACAGGTTAGTTTTCTTATATCCGAGATTAAAATTTGTATGAAAATTGTAGTGTAAAAACAGATTCATGACAGTCGGATATCTCATATACTTCTTTATACAATGTTATACGTTTGTAACGAATTTTACAGTAAACAATTAGTACAAAATGTATTATAATTTATTGCAATGGTTGCAGTTAATTTTATAATTTATTCTAATCTACTCCTATGAAGTTCTTTTTTGAAATGAATCGCAACGTATAACATAATAAGATCTTAATTTATAAAGTATGACTTCGCAAATGTTAGATACAATTTTCTACGACATTTTACAGTAATTTGCATTATATTTGTAACAATATTTTTCATTTGTTTAAAAATTCTGTTACGGATATCAAATTAACGTTAAAATCAATTTTGTCACAATGGTTTCTAAATTCATATGCCATTTCAGTTTATTATTGAAAATAGGTAACAATCTACAACTTGAAATTGACATCATCCTCATGTAAACATAATGACTCCTCGAATTAAAAAATATTATATTTGCTTTCACTGTTTAAAGTAAATTTATTGTCATTAAACCAGTAAATTGATTTTTCAAGAGTATTTCCGCAGTTCACAAGATGTTCGTGTCTATTATTGCTAGTCACAACCACATGATGCAAATTCTGTATCATCCGCATATAAAATCACAAAACTAAGCAAAATATATGGTAAATCATTAATGAAAAAGACAAACAATAGCCCCCCAATATGGAACGCCGGGATGCACAGGATGCGATATCGACAAGACCAAAAATATAACAAATTGATAGTAAATGAAAATGCAGACATTTCCAACATTTGCCCTAAATAAATTGTGAAATTAGTGTTTTTTTTTCTGTAAAATACAGGATTTATCATAGAATCTCAAGTACTTTTACAACTTGAAAACCATGAAGAATTAGATAAATAGATATAGAACTTGTTTTAGAAATGATTATTTTATACATAACTTCTATAACACTCCTCATAGTCACATATACACAATCAATCCCATTTTGTACATATCTGTACTATGTAAAAATTGGTTTATTGGTTGACTTTTTACATCCACAATTACTCAAATATTCAAGTAGCAGACATGTGAAGAATCTTTTGTTTTACACACTTGCTAGTCTATGTTAAAGTAATACAAGTTACCTGTTGTGCTGGAGTATCTTCCTCATCACTTTCAAGTTGCATTTCAATGTCTTCTCCCTCTTCAATTCGCTCTTGTATCAGAATTCTAGCACCTACCTCCTCTGGAGTGGTAGGAGGAGGAAAGTTACCAATTTCAAAGGGTTGATAATCCACAGTTTCAACAACCACAAAATCATGCCAATCAATTTGGGCATATGCAACTAAACAAATTAATTTAAAAAAAATTACATAAATATCTGAATATAATTCGAACTTGAAAACATACTTCTCTCCCTCTCCAAAATTTCTTCCTCTCGTGCTTTTTGAGCTTCTTGATATTTCAACCATTCTGCTCTATATTTCACTTGATCTAAAACTGCTACTGCACTTCTCGCCTCATCTTTAAGTCGTTGTTGCATACTTTTAGGTGGGATTAAAACCTAAAAATATAATTATGAATTTCCAATAAAAGTTCTCATATAAACATCCGATAGCTTCCAACACTAACTTTAGTATACTGCTCTAGTAGTTTCGTAAAATATTGGAATAAAGAATGCTGTGGCCTTAAAAAATCAAACTGGAAGTTTCTTTGTTCCCGATTCATCAACTGTGTCAAAAACTGTCTACCATTACGAGCAACGAATTGTGCTGTTAACTTGACAATATCCCTATGAAAAAATATATTTACTTTCACCTATCCATTGTAAATAAATAAGAGCGTACAAATCCAGGGCAGAAATCGATGGTGGATCTGCAATAAATTCAAATTCGGTAGGTGGATCTTTCGGAACAAATGGCTGCTCTACTGCTTTTAAAATTTCTTGTTGTTTTTGTTGGGCAGCTGCTGTCACAGATAATTTTGATAAAGCAGATGGTAATGCAGTAATAGGTTCTTGCCCTAAAACGACATATTTAATAACTTGGGTATAAAACAAATTCAGAGTGATACATAAGATTTTTTATAATTTCAGTATATTTTGCTCTCGATTAAATTATATCATTATAGTCAAGATTAATAAAAACCGAATATTCAAATATGGCTAACTATCATCATCAATATCAATAATTAAAACAGAAACTCTAAATGTTAGCTACCTTTTCCTTCTTGGAAATCCTTCACTTTATGTTGATAGTATGCATGATATGGATCTCCGGGATTTAAGAAATTGAACTTTGGATTGCCAAGCTCATTCTGTCTAATACGTGCTTCAAATTCTGGTCCATTTCTAGCTACGAAGCTAGCGGTTTTATCAACAATATCTTAACGTATTTGTCAGGAAAATGCACTCAAAAATTATAAGAAACACAATACTCACCTCTTAATTAATTATTAGGCTTTAAATTTGATCAAGCTTGTTTTGAAAGGATACTTCTCACTTCAGGTGGAGGATATATAATTCCAACTACGGGATTAATGGGCCCTTGTTCCTCCGTATTTTCTACATTTGGAGAATTGGTTGCAACGTCCAAAGCCGGCATTTTTCTTTGGTTTATGCGATTTTATGTAGATATAAAATACAAAATGAATTTAACCTTTATGGCGTTCTGATAACGACATGACGACAATTTGAAAACAAACACTCACCAACACCAACAGTAGCAAACACTATTTTTCTATTGCGTCGCATGCTGTTGGTAGAATTGGGTTTGCTGGCTGAGCAAGCAGAAAGTATTATTGGTTGCATATGTAAAATACAGTCACATTTGGTAATATTCATTAAGTTAGATTTACATTATACTCTTTTCATTTTAAAACATTGTATACTAATTTCAATTAGAATTTACCAGCATCTCGTGCACGTCTTATATTTTATACGCTTGTCTAAATAGAAAAATTGGCAATGCAAGGAATGAAAACAATAATAATAATAATATATTTGCCCAACAGGTTAACCCCAATTACAGGACAAAAAAATATATATATATACGTAGATTGAGAAGTATATTAAAGAAAATAAACATAATTTCAATTGAAAACAGATCCAATAAAAATGTCTTTGTAGCGTATGTTAGCATTACATGTGGTAAATTAGCGCTCGAAGTAGCAGGTTAGTCCTTGGCATTGGTAGACGCATAGCGAGATGCCAGTCGAGGAATGTTAAAACATACCGTTGACAAGAAGTAGGAACGATCAACTTTGTTGTCTAGAAGCTTCTGTAGGTACCGAGCACTGCGGAGCTCGCGCCGATTACTTAGTGAGTTCATTTGATGCCTACAAAGCACATCATGATAAGATATATCCCAATTCGGATAAGTTGCATCGATTTTCCATGATAAAAACTTCAAAAGACTGCGTTGAATCCGCTCGACTGGAAGCTGTTGAGGTATATAAAAGGAATACCAAACAACACAGGCGTATTCTAATTTAGTGACGACAAAGGCATAAAAAAGTATTTTTAATAATCCCATATCATTAAAGTGTTGTGAAGTTCTCATGAGAAATCCCAGTATTTTTCAAGCGGACAAACAAATGACTTCTATGTGGTCAGAGAAGGATAAAGTTGGATCAAAAGTTACGCCTAAATCTTTTCACATTTATTTTGGACAGAGTTTGGTTGTTCATTGTGTAGATATATTGATATGGTTTCGTTTTCCTTGTAAAGGACATATAAAAACATTTGGCAGTGTTGAGCAGCAGGTTATTGTTCACTGACCAGCTAACCAAGGGATTAATATTATTCATCAGTCTCCCTACTACCATACACAGCACAAAACAGTTTAACATCATCCGCATACGCTAAAACAGGACAACTAAGCGATTGTAAGAGATAATTTGTAAATAAATTTGAGCCTTGGGAAACACTACTTGTAGATACAAAATTAAATGACTGAAAACCGTTATAGAAAACATAGTTCGATCTGCGTATCAGATATGATTCTATTAATACGCGTAACCTAGGAGAGAAACCAAAAAAATCTAGTTTGTGTAAAAGAAGTTTATGATCCATCGTACCAAACGCATGAGAGAAGTCAGTGTACACGGTATCCACTTGTCCTTCATTATCCAACTTTTCGCTAACATATTGAGTAAAGCATCCTAAAATTGTCGTAGAACGATCAGTCATAAATTCATGCTGATGCGGTGATATGTATTGCTTTATATTGAAAAATATAGTACGGTATAGGTATTGCTCAAGTACTTTAGAGAAATTATTTAAAATAGAGATCGACCGGTAATTAGTGATTAAAGCCCTATCGCCTTTCTTGTAAACCGGAACAATTCTTGCTCGTTTCCATCTCCCCGGGAAGGTAGATGTACTAACTGCCAAATTAATAATTTTGGCAATAGGTTTGTTTAATACAAAGCGAGCATCTCTTATCAAAAAACTTGGTACAAGGTCTTCACCCGCAGTTAATTTGTTCTGATATGAGGCCATAATATTAGCTACATCGTCGTCAGAGATCATAGGGATGTTGAACGTCTGTAGTTGTTGGAGGTTATCAGGCAAATCCAATGTGCAAGTCGGCGAATATGCTTCGGCAAAACAATAAGGAAACGAGTCCACAATTTCTTGAGGATCGTTCAAATCAACTCCATTAAACGATAGTCGGCCAGGAGTATGTGTCCTTCCTTGCCTTGCATAAACAAAGGTCCATAACTGCTTAGGATTAGATTTCATTGATGTTTGTATATGTGTGATGTAGGATTTGTACGCACTTGAAATTTGATTTTTGGTTAGAGATCTTACTAATCTACAATACTCTTGATAGTATTTAGGGTCTTTGGTAGATATCCACTTCTGTCTATAGAAATCTTTCATCTTTGAATTTTTGTTAACTTCAGATGAGAACCACGATGAGAAAGAAGATTTAATGGCAAAAATTTGGGTATTGATTTATCAAATATGATGTAAAGCATTGTATAGAATTTATCTACCGCAGAATCAGCATTAACACAGGAATCCTGAAAATTCCAGTCAGTCGCCAATATATTTTCATAAAGATTGTGCAAGTTGGCTTTGCGAAAATTATATCGTGATACTATGCTATTAGGAAGAAAACTGATAGGCTTCTGAGGTGATTCAATTATGATACATAGCGCTGGATGGTACACATCTTCTGGTAGTAGAGGTTAGTTTTCACATTAACACTACAATTGAGATTTGACAACACCAAATCCAAAAGTTGGTTGTCTTCATTTAAAACGTTGTTAAACTGTTGTAGGTTAACTGATTGACAAAAATCAAGAAAGAAGGTTGTGCGAACATTGTGGTGTACATGGTCAAAATAGCGGGGTAGGATAAAATCACCAACGAACAGTATTGGTTTATTTGTGAAATGAGTTCCAGGGCGTCAAGAAATATTTCGTATTCGTAACGAGGTAGATCTGGAGGTAAATAAACAACAATCAAATAAAAAACAAAGGAATCCTTATTACATTTACACACTATGAGGTTAATTAAGGGTAACATTAGATACACACCTACAACTTCACAGGAAATACCATATTTTAACGCTATTAAAACACCTCCTGCTGCGTTCCGGCCAGTTGTATCAAAATTGTGATCACATCTAGTGACATTGTAGGAAGATGGGAAAAACTCAGAGGTACTCATCTAACCAAGTTTGTGATGTCATAATGATATCATAAAATGAGTCAGTACAATTACTGTAAAAAAGATGTGGTTTGGAACGAATACTACGTGTATTTTGATAATAAGTTTTCAAGGAGTTTAGAGAGGTGAAAGTAACGTTGGGTGCATTTAGTTTCCCGAAGAAACAATGGTATACGGCGAAAATATTTGATTTTCAAATTAATTTCTCCGGTATTTAAGCGACTTTGTAGTTCCCGCTTCACAGAATTGTCCAAATCACGTTGCACAATTGTTCTATCGCGTGAGAATCGCACTCCATTCCATTTGCTTTGAGATGTTATTTTATTACAATTTTTTAGAAAGCTAGAAACAGAATCTAGACATGATAACTTAAGTTTTATGGAACGCGCACGGGAAGAAATAGTTGCATCAAATTTGCCCAATCTTTAAACTTTACAATCAATTTCGTTAATTAACTGCAGTTATAAATTCGTGGACTAATACTGTATCCCAATTGATTTGTTCTTTGTTAGTTTTGCAAACAAATTCTTTGCATCCGTATACTATTATGTTAGTTTTACGTTGCTCGCGTTTAGAAATCTCTTGAATAATTTTTTCGCTTTCAATTGGCGGTAGTGCGGCGGGCTGAGGTTTATCAACAGCCTCTTTCAATGCTTATATTTCTGCTTGAAGAGACACAATCACCGATTTTAAACTATTCAAATCGTTACCCAATTGGGCGCAAGATTTGCATGACCAAGATAAGACGGAATGCGCATGTTTAGTATGAAACGGATGAAAAAATAGGATAGGATCTAATTTGATAGCCAGTTTTTGTCCCATATACTATAATCGGCAACTTCATGCTTTCAAATCGCCGCCTGAAGTCTTATTTTAAGCACTAGCATCGTGAAGCAAAGTTGATACTTGCTGAATGTAACAGAAATAAAAATAAAGTTACTAAACTAAATATGCTGCCAATGGAATACTGCTTGATATAAAAAAAGAAAGACAATGTTCTGTTTCTTCATCAGGATGCATATTATTTGTTTTTTTACAAAGATCTGAGAAAAATGTTTAAAATTTTAATCTTATAAATGAAAAATTTAATTTAAATAAATGCCAATTGAGTTGACAAATACCGCCAACTTAAAATTTTGGAACTAATATGATACAACTACATACGACGAATATTATTCTGGAATGTATATTATGTATTGTGGTTTCTAGGATACGAACTTGGACGAACTTTTCTGATTTACATTATCCAAGTCGACAAAGTTTTAGAAAATAATCACGCATAGACAAAAATATACAATGTAAATCAAGCTTTATACAGTTGCACCTCAGGGATGTGTGTTTGGTTACATAGATCTCAGCGATTCCAATATTTTATTTTATGTGTTTTAGTTAAGATAGAGTATTAATTGTTGGCTTAAAAAAAATTAATTTCGCAGTGTGAGGCCGCATGTTCGATTAAGTTTCAAAACAGAATTATAAAAAAATCCACAACATTGAAAATAAAATTGGACGGCATATCCGGGTGTAGAAAAAAAATTTAAAACGTTTTACGACAAAAAGAAAAGAAAATTAAACAGAAATATTGTCCAAAAATGTAATTTTAACAAAAAAAAAATACGGTGGCCTCTAGGATGTCCCATTACATAGCGCCCGCTGTAACATATTATTTTCTTAAATTGTTTGGTCATCTAGTGAAACATAAGATAGAGTATGAGATGGAAGTATTGAGAAGTATGTATGTCACTACAAATGCACGCCATTTTCATGGGTATGTGATTGAATTGGATACATTTGACGGCTATCGTCTCTATCAGCTACTACCCAACACTTTTTTTAATTTTGATTACTACAAAAAATGTTAGTGAATAGAGCGCAACAAGTTGATTACCTAGCAGGAGCGTCACTGCGCAAACAATAAGAGAATTCATGAAAACGCAAACATAATATAGTAAACAACTTATTGAATATGCTTAGATGCCCGAAAAGAAATCCGGAAGTGAGGCCTTCAACACCCGTATCATAGCGTACGTTTCTGCAGTGGTCTCTTTGAGACCCGTCGGTTGCGGCGTATGTATCTGCTTATACGCAGAAAGAGATCGTTCTACATCTAGCGATGTAATATTCGCGTACTTGAAGTGGTCTTTGAATTTGTATAACGCATCTTCCACAATACTATTGTTAAAGAGATGGCGTAATCTAGAAAAATCGATATTTTTACGTAATATAGTATTAAAGTTTCCTCTGACTGAAACACTTTTTTCGTCATCTGAAATATGTAACACTGTTTGTACGTGGTCAACAATTTCACAAATCCCGTAAGGACAACGTAAGTGTTTTGCAATTTTTTTGTTGCGTCGGATACTGGACGGATTTTGGAATTGCATTTGACTTAGCTTTATTTGTAAAATCACTAATTTGATCTTTTCAAAATGTTTATAATAATGGAATACTGCTTCTAGCGTGTAAGAATTGAATGCGGCGGTTCCGGTATGTCAGGACACTGTGAAGGAAATAGCCGAATGCGTTTCGGTGATTTAAGAAAAACCGCTTTCGTCCATACCATTAGTTGATCCACATCGGGAGAACATTTTCGTCTAGTGTCTGGTACAAGGTGTAAAGCATGAAGCAGACATGTTATGTGCGGCAAATTCACATTGGTTGAACAGCTTTGAATAATTGACCTATGCGAAGCATAACTGCTTCAGCATCGGTAACCATCATTAACACTTGCTTTGGTGAAATTTCAAACTTGTCTAGTGTTCTAACTAATACATTTTGAGCAGCTTCGGCAGTACACCTTTGCTGTCTTTTACAGGCTAGCAAATAAGGGTATGACGGTTCTTCAATTTTCTTATCATTCTTCAATTTCATTATCTGTGCTACTATCGATATTACGGATTGTTTTTTAATGTCTGTAGTTTCATGTATAGTTAGCCACCACCGTTCATTTTTTACTGCGGTTGACACATAATTCTCAATCTTCTCGCGCACTGACGGCAAATACCTACGTAGCGTTGGTAGTTCCCACGTTGGATTGTAGTTCTTCCAAAACTGATGAAACATTGTTTGTTCGATTTTTGCAAACGGTATATTGCGCGCACTTAACATCATCGTTAAATCACGTAGCAATTCTTTATACGGTCTCCTTCCGGTTTTTTTAAATTTGTTGTTGTGTGTTGTGTGGTGCGCTATTTACATGGTTCCTACACATATATGGTTTGCAACATAATAAACTTTTATCGCAAACTACACACCTGATTTCTTTACGATTATATATTAAATCTGGAAGTTGCCATAAATACGTGTTTATCCTAGTAGCAAACAGACAAGTTGATGCATTTCTACCCATTTTTAACATTTTTAATGCTTTCCGTTCAATTCCGACACATCAGCTTCGCACTGCGTTATGTATTACACACAACACACGGCATAGAAAGCCGACATGTAACGAGCAGCTCTGCATCCTTCTAACCTCTCGCGGTTAAACACCACATTTACACACAAATACACATTTTCCCCTAATATCTTGAAAAGTATCCATTTTAGATGCGCAATGGATGCGACATTTTTTTTTGTTTTTTTCTTGCAAGAGCAATTTGATAAGAAAGGCAAAATTCGGTAGCTGTATAAGTTTTGACACTTTTTTCATTTCAAAGTTTAATTATCATTGTTTTCGAAACGTTCATTTGGTTTCTATATGGTCAACGTTCTGCAAAATTGTAATTTTTCAAGTTAAACACCTTCCCAGTTATAAAAGTTTACAGGTGCTCGTCTATTTGTTAAAAATGTTCAACATACCATATAACATTTGCCCCAGAACTTAATGAGAATTTAGAAAAAAAATGCAATAACATATAGCATGTCCCATTAAAAAATATATAACTGGGTAGCTGCCAACTTATGACCTACAGTATAGGGTTCAATATAACTATAGAATATACATATATCCAGAATCAGACATAACGAGAAAAAAATTCCTTTCGTAAAGGCACAATTTTTGAACCTGCGGAGATGACTCATCCTGTATATGTACCAGGTGTGTCGGTAATTCCTTTCCGGTTTTTCCGGC
>LR737453.1:99844-129948 GCA_902655005.2 Marronus borbonicus
TTTAGCGAAAAAACCGGAAAAGAATTACCGACACACCTGGTAAATTCTGCAGCTATAACTTGATTTTAAAAATAGAAAGTGGACCTTGCATCTAAATATTGCGTGAAAATTGGTTGCACTGTCATTCTCGTCGTCGATAACATTTATTTGTTGCAACCAAAAATTTACATTATTATATCATTCCTCTTTATGAATTCGCTTACTTCATTTGTAAGTATTGCGGTTTTGAATGAAATTATCCAATATTCGAACAAAAAAAGAATTTTTAAAGTTTCTTAAGTTTGAGTACTCCGCAAATAAACCAACTAGTACATTAAACAACAATATTATCTATCTTTTCATTGACCTTCACAAAGAAAATATTCTTCATTAATATATATCTGTCCCTGATATAAGTATGTAAGAGCAACAGCGAAATAAGATATTTTAGGCTTCGTACGACCCAGATAGAGTTTTGCAATGTTACAAGGAGTTCAAATTTAAACTCGACATTGTAATCGAAGCAGATACTAGTAATTCTCGTACATTTTCTAAATTCTCAACTAAATATGGTAGTTTATTATATAAAATCAAGCACATGTTTGCAAACTAGGAACTACAAACTATGAAAACAAGATAAACTAAGTTTCCATTAAATATTTATATTAGATTAATATACGCATATACAGTCCCTGGTCAGGATATTAGGGCCACCTTGAAAATTGTATAATTTCGGTGAAAATGTTTAATAGAAGTAGATAATTAGTGTAGAAGGTATTTGTTTGATGTGTTCTATTACATTTGTATTTACAAAATAATAATAATGTTCCTTAATTACTTAATAAAAGAAATAGGAAGCCAGTCACATGATGTTTAGCTGACCGTATTTGCTAATTTCTATTTGTACATAAGCTAAACGGTCACTTCTTTATTGACTTCACTTCATTACAGAAGATATTTAGATCTACTGTCAAGATACAAATAAGATCATAATTCAAAGTTCTGAACTACTACATCCTAAAGGAAATATTGGTAATAGAAACAGCAAATGATAAAAATGTACCCTTTATTAAGTTCTAATAGCGTAAAATATTGTACGTTAATGTGAACTTCGGTTGAAGGTTGCCCGACGTCCGGGTTTCTTCAGACATGTCCGAATTTTTAGCATGTCCGGAACATTCGACCAGAAATGGGGCGACCATCCAAAGAATCCATCTAACTTACAAAAGAAAAGAAATTCCTGGCGTGCGAAAAAAAGCTATTGGAATAATCGATTTTAAATTGGAAAATATGTATCTATAATAAGATAATAATCATGGATAATTAAAGCTAAATAGGATTTCTTATTTCTCTTTTCTTCTTTTTTTTTAACCGGAATTATTTTGATTTTAATATGTTTTTCTTTGGTAATGCTGGTTTGTTTGTATTGATTAGAACACTATGTCGTTACGTTTAATGATTCCGTTTTCAAACATTGTACCCTACAATCATTATAATATTATTAATTCATGTTTTTTTTTTATTAATTAAGTTGCTTACAATGAGTTTACGTTAAAGGTACATATATTCTATTAGACACCATGTGATGCCCATTGTCGTTATTTTGTTAAAATTAATGTATAACATGTAAATGTATGAAATGTTTTTGTAAATTTTAATGCGCCACATTTCTTTGAATAACTTTTTATAATGCTTATTTTCTGGGCTAATATTTTTGTTTCATTAAACTTAAATTTGTGGTTGTTATCCAACGTATGTTTTGCTAGAGCTGTAGAATTATAATTATGTATGTTTATACTGTATTTATGAGAGTACATATATTCTTTTCTCAATATATTGCTGTGACTGTCCGATATATGTATAGTCCTTCACAATTGTATATACACTACCGTCCATATTAGTTCGGACACGCAAATAAATTCTAAAAAAAAAACGAGAAAATATGCAAACTCATTTTTCCAAAACTTAAAATTTTTATTACATTTTATTAATAGCGATTAAAATTAAAGTATAAACGTAAAAAAAGTAATTCTAACGAAAAATAAACAAAAACTTCTTAAACATTCCGTTCATCAAAGAAACTCCCTTTTGCGCGAAGAACAGCTTTCACAATCCGAGGCATCCTCTCCACTAGTTTTTCAAGGATTCTATTTGGCATACTGTTATATATAATGTTCCACAAGTGGCCTACGGAGGTAGGGCATACTTTTCGGATCCTCCTGTCTAATTCATCCCATAACAGCTCCATGGGGTTTAGATCGGGGCTTTGTGGCAGCCATGTCATTATTTGTAAATTGCCATTATCTTGTTCTTCATTTAAGAAATTTTTACATATCACTGCTGAGTGTTTGGGGTCGTTGTCCTGCATGAATACAAAATTTTCGCCGATTAGACGTTGCCGCGATGGTATTGCATTTTCTTGCAGTATTTCTAAATAACCTTATTTTCGCAAAATACCTTCGATTCGCTTCAAGTCTCCTGTACCGGCGCAGGAAAAACAACCCCAAACAAGCACAGAATTTGTTCCTTGCTTGACAGTTGGCACTACACAATCTTGCAACATTCTTTCGCCTTTCGCTCTTCTTACAAAAACGCGCCTTGATTGTCCGAACACAACAAACTTTGACTCATCAGTCCATAGCACCTTTTTCCAATCATCCACTGTCCAATTCCTATGTGTTTCTGCCCACTGTAGCCGTTTTTGCCTGTTTCCCCGTCGAAGTAGGAGTTTTTTTGTTGCAATGCGGCCGTGAGGATTTGCAGCTTTTAATCTTCTTTTCACTGTAGTAACAGAAATTTTTCTTGCACGGTCACGATTCATTTCGGCGGCGATTTCTGGTGCTGTCAGTCTCCTATTTCGCTTTCTCAGCAATTTTATGCGCTCATCGTCGGCGTGAGTTGTTATTCTCTTACGACCTGAACGCGCCCGATCTCTACTGGCCGTACGTTGATGTCTCCGAATGATATCACCAACAGTCGATTTATTAACATGTATTTTTTCGGAAATTTCACGCACTGAATTGCTTGATGAAAAGCAACAATTACAGAGCGCTTTTCTAAACTCGGTCGGTTTCCCTCTCGGCATTTTAATAACTTTAATACGCTATTAACACTAACGCACGCACAAGCAGGTTTATTTAGAAACTAAACCATTTATCAATACACAATAAACTTTCGGGTGGCCTGCTTCCACCCCAAAGAGTATTGTAAATTTATTAACTTCAGTATTGTCTCAAAAATAATACTATTTGTGTCGATGAGGATTATCCTGAAAATTACTATATTGGGCCATAAAATATAATAGGTTTTTAACCACTCTCTAATCGATATTCTTGGAAGTTTGCCTGTACAATTGGTTATAAACTTCATAAAGGACCTAATATAAATATGTTATTTATATATGAACGCAATTATATTATGTTTTAGTAGAGTTTACAACATTTTACTAGGTGTCCGAACTAATATGGACGGTAGTGTACATATAGTGTGCGTTTGTTTATTATTATTAAGTTGTACAGGTTCTTTAATTAGTGGAAAACAGAATTTGTTTGAATAATTTGACTTATGGGCCAGAGTTATTTGGTAATGTTTCAATAGTTTTTGTAGACTTTTAGATAATTGTTCTGTGTACGTATTTTTGTTTTCTTCTTTATTAAAATTTTTATTTTTTTCAAAATTTTGTTTAGCATGATATTCCTCTGAACATGCAATACAATGATCTATTAAGTTATTCATTGTGCTAATTTTATATTTTGTTGGCGTGTGAGTTAGAAAATTTAGATATTTTTCACAGTGTGCCGGTTTTATACACCAATCGGTATATATTTTTCAATTTTTATGTGTTATTGTAGTATCCAAGAGATTTATAATTGAAATACATTGAATTTTGTTAGTATGTATTGCTTTTGTTGTTAGATAAAATACAGTTATCAACGAGTATCTTGAAGAGTGGGTAGGTTGTTTAGAATTTCTCGTTCCAATTTTTCCATCAATGACTGCAGATATTGGCGATGGAATTAATTATTTTATAGTGATTGTAAGAAGTAATGTTTGAAAATGAAGTCATTAAATTCCAAAACATAACGACATAATGAACTAGTGCTTTAATTAATCCAAAGAAACCGGCATTTAATAAGCAAATTAAAGAATATTTCTGTTGATTTTGGTGTTTCTGTATATAAAAAACTCGATGCCTGGCTCGATTTGCCTATATTAAAATTGTTATACAACGAAAGTAACGAAACCATTAGTAAACACAGTGCTTGTAGCTCCCGCTCCTCTCATAAATTGTGGTAAGCAAACGTTCCCATATTTAAGGACGTATCAACAAGTAAACGAACACATTTCATAGCAGAAAATTTTAAATGTGTTGTAGCAATTAATGTTAATAAATCACTAATATGGCACCTACAAAATATTAGCTTGGGCATTATTTACATTTGTTTTGGGATATTAGGAATTAAATAATGCTTTTTGTTCGACGCATCTACGTCACTGATATTTCACATTTAGGTTTACGTCTGCAGTCAGTAAACACTCAAGATCGGAAATCATAATAAGTCGGCTATAAAGGCGGTCGCCAATCCGCAGCTTAGTTATAATGTGCAATTTCTTTCATTTCAACTATGTTTTATGAATTTAGTATCCTGTACTCAAACGCTGCACATATTTGTCGTTATAAACTATTATAATTAAACAACGGAACTTCAAAGCTTCGGCATTTATTTACAGCACCACCGTTTATTCATATTGGTTGCAGTAAAACGTACGCATGAATGTATGTAAGTTATTCATTTAAGTACGTAGTGGTATATACAACACATTCCAGAACTAATAAAAAGAATACAAAATTTCATTTTTTAGAAGCATAATTTTATAAAATGTTAAAAATAGAAAAAAATCCTAAAATACACACTCCAAGCAGAAATATTCCTTTAATGGAGATTATTATTGAGAAACCATTGATTCGCAATAATCTATCAGGCTTAAAAAATTATTGAATTTATCTTCACTATAAAAGAATTATCGCTCAAATGAGTAACATCTACCAACGAAAACATCGGTTATAATCAGCGACTCTGTAAATACAGGTATGAACAGTTAAAGTATAAAGGTGGGAAATATTCATAGAATTCAATTCTTGTTTGCGCTCTTTATAATGATCCTATAGTCTAATTATGTTTCGATTCAGACGCAGGTAAGTTAGTTCTCTTTTGTTTGGGTTTAGATCGAGATCGAAGTGGAATATCAATAGTTGTCTATTAATAGTATTTCAGATTTATATCCGTACTCTTTCACTTAAGTGGCTTTAATTATATCTCTAGACGAGAGTTTAGACAGTGACACGCTATTTTTATATCAAATACACCATAATAACGCTAGACATAACATGTACCTACATACCTATCACAAATTAGATTTCGATTTAAATCTTTATTTCCGAGAAAGCTCTACATTAAAGGCCGTTTTGCTTATAATTTATGAGCTTATTTAAGTTAAATTAACCCATGATGATATAATAAATAACCTGCTTGAACGTATTTTATTTGAGATTTCAGATTTAAATTTAAAATTTATGTATTTCCGTTGGAGGAGTATTATCAATACACGTCCTTCACATTACTTATAATTAGGATGGTAGTAAATTACACGGTTTATTTTACACGTTGTTTTGCATATATACAAAAACACACAGAAACACAATTACACAAAAAATTTATGAATTTTACCCACATTAAAAGGGTAAGACATACCTAAATGAAGGCGAAATTATAAAAGAAAACAGAAAGTGGAGCAATTTTACCCTAAAGCATCAGAATGTAGAGTAAAATTTACACAAAATAAGGTATTGCTGACGCAACCTTTGAAAAACTACTATCGCGACCAGTCGTGTCATATTATACATCAATTTGTTTTTTTTTAGCAAAGAAGCTGTGACTTAATAACCAACCATTAGTAATAATTAATTAATAAGTTGCGATACTCATTTACATAATAATTTATTAAACACCTTCAAAACGTTTTTAACGCTAAAACGATTGATCAACAACTTCTGCAAAGTAAATGTGAATTCAAACGATAGGTTATTAGTGAATTTTTTACTAAGTAGGCTGATGTCTGTAACTTTTTCCATCTGTCAAGCTGTTTCATTAGTTGTCACTGCATTGCTGGTTTGACGTAAATTCTTCCGAATAAATCCTATCAAGGAAAGTAAAAATGATCCATCGCACCAACAGTGAATACGTTGACATGTTGTTAATTTATGAGGAAGTACGCCAGAATTCTGCTGCTGCAAATCGATTGTACGTTGAACGGTTTCCTAACAGGCCAATACCTATTCCACAAAAATTCACCGCTCTAGTAATCCGTGTACGAGAAACTGGTGTACTGCAAACACGTCAAGGTCGGGATGGTGGACCTGGCCGACACTAATGAATTTTGGATGCCGAAGAAGAGTCTTAAATCTTGTCGAAGAAGATCCTTCTAGAAGTATTCGAAAAATATCTCGCCAAGTAAATGTATCAAATCGAAATGTCTGGCGACCACTGCGCGAGTTCAAAATTTTGCCGATGGTTTCTACAAAAACATGCTGAACTTCGAAACTTTTCCTCCATTGCATTGGCGACTGATGAAGCAACGTTTACACGTAACGGGATAAATAACTGTTGTAATTCTCATATCTGGGCTGTCGAAAATCCATACATGCTGTTAGTCGTAATCGTTTCCAGCAGATTTTCGATAAGCGGTTGGGCCGGACTGGTCAACGGACAACTTATTGGCCCCTTTGTGTTGCCATCGATTGAATGGATACGATTGTCTCTGGTTTTTGCAAAATCAGTTGATGGAACTATTGGAAGGAGTTCCTTGAAATGTACGTCCACAAATGTGGTTTCCTGACAATGGCGCATTTAGATAATGTGTTTGAAAATAAGTGGATTAGTCGAGGTGGTCCTGTTCCATGACCTCCTCGGCCACCCGATCTTAAGCCCCTTAATTTCTACTTATGGAACGTTATGAAGACCGTGGTATACACCAACAAAAAAATTGATTTAGATGATCTTCGCAACCGCGTTGACGCAGTTGCGGCGGCAATTCGACGGCAAGACGAAGGCCTAGTAAATTATGCTAATTCATGGATACGTGGAGCGAGACTTTGCGTTTAACAACACGGCAATAACTTTGAACAACTAGTGTAAAGTGGATTCCATAAAAAAACATAACTGTAAAAAATGTTTAATTTAATATGCTGAATCACTACTTAAAAATAAAAAAAAAATAAAACTACAGTTTTCTTTAACATTAATGTCTCTCTTATTATGCAACTTTTGTTAAGATATTTTTACGTTAATGACCTTATTTTAAAATGTTTAATCACCCCTTGAAAATAGAATGACAAGACCGTAAACACCCTGTATACTATAAAAATGTATCTGAAAATATCGAAACAGTGACCGACAGGTATACTATAAAGAATTGAGTGTATATTAATACAGAATAAACCATGGGCCATTATATGGTAAACGTACCAGCAATGATTCTAAAATAAATAAAAATAAATAAATAAATAAAAATATTTCCAAAAACAATGGAATATCAACTGCCCTATTGTACTGCAACAAAAACGAATTACAGTCAAATAATATGAAGTAGATTTGGACCAAACAGACTAACAAGGCAGTGAAAAAGATTCTTACCATCACAATTAATTTCTGATATTCTCCTGTAATAATACTTGAATGAATGAAATATTACACACACAAAAATAATTATTTCGATTAAGATTAATAGGATCATTTCAAGTGTATGTATGATCAAAGATATCAAAAGTTTACTGCAAGGGTAACGCTATTCTTGGAATTTAAATGTTGAATAGTGTTAGTAAAAGCTAAAAGTATGGCGTATTAAAAATAAACTTATGACAAATCGAAATTTAAAGAAAGTATAACTTACACTGAATTTTTCAGACCAAATACATACATAGATGATTTCTCTTGACGTCTTGTAAGGTAGGTATATGGAAAATTAAAGCAAATATTGCAAAATCTCAGAATTTCTCTAAATTTTATTCTAGGTTTTGACATATGTCGTATCTATGGTTATGGTTATGGACGATGATAGGGTGAGACAGATTCCACAGTCGCATTAGACCCATTATGCACCTTACCCAGAGAAATCGCCCTAATGGTGGCATATACAGCCACTCGTCACCCAACATGGTCCTTCTAATGGAAGCACCAGCACCAGGCACTTACAGAGAAACTATTACGATGTTTCATCTTCAACTTGACGATAGGTCTACGACTAATCCTATCATATAGAGGCGTCCCTTTAATCGGCAATGTACAGCCAGAATTCAAACAGCTATGCAGGGGTCTGTTCTGGACAGTCTCATCTATTTTAATGCTGTGCGTTTGTTCGGATACGTCGAAGTGATTGTAGCGGTACGGCCGGAATCAATTCTTGCAAAGACGTGATAGAACGTCTTAGGCGACAGTTCTGATCCTTTCATCAAGCGCATACACATGCGATCGAAAATTCCCATTGTGGCCCTTCAGCCATAAAAATTCTGATACTTATTTATTTGAGAAACTAAGAAAAGAAAGATAAAAGCAGTCGAGTACCAGATTTGACGTTATTGGTCGGTTCAGTATTGAGTATTGACACATCTTGCTCGCTGTCGATTCGACTTGGTATGTTGCACGTTCAGAATAGATCAAAATAGGAAAGTACTTAGCGCTGCATCCCTTCCAATAATTAATGATTTAATTAAAAAAGAAAATGTTAAGAAGTACATAACATAAATTTTTAGATTCCCACTTTCTAGTCTATCTTTTATGGTATACATCGACAGTGATTCGCATATCATTTGTAATTTTTTCGACATAGTGATGCGTAACTTCGAATGGAGTATATTCGTTAACTAATTGTGGGAATACATTTGTCTGTGTATATGTGTACGTACTATTTATCTTATGTACTGCAAAAAAATCCCGAAAAAGTAAATAAACATTGACATATGTTTAAAAGTACTTAAGAAAAAGTTGTAGACTTATTCCAAGATGTGACGCAGCTATTAATGTTAAATTCGCAGTAAGATGACATCAAATGCCTTTCTAGTAATCTCATAAAATCTAAATATTGCAATTAGTTACAAAATTAAATTTTATTTTATTTCACACATCACAGATAGCTCAAGCAATTCTTTGCCCAGTATACTGGACTTTAATAATCGTGCATTTATCGTAAATCAAACACTTTGCTTAAATACATTTCATAACACAGATAAAATTGTATATTAATCAAAAAAAATTATCACAAAGGCAAAGTCATATAAACACGACATTTATTTTTTTTATGTTGCAGTGAATATTACTTACGGTCGTAAAAGAATTCTTCAATTTGCGAATTAAACATGATTGATAAACATTCACTCAACTTTTAGAGGATTTAATAACAAAAATGATGCACGATTTGTTTGTGTACAAGCAAGAGCAAAAAATATACTAACATTGCAACATGTGTAGTTTTACGTATCACCCCTTTTTTCGTAATTTTAATAAAATGTACATATGATTGTATACATAATATTCACAATGAGATACATAATAGTATTATTTATCAATTTTAAATTGCTATATATTTTTATCTATACGCCTGGGAAGTTTCACATCCAGATTTGTGGGAACTTCCATTGACTTAGTTATTTTAAATGCAATTTCAATAGAGTATAATTAAAGATAGATAATGAGATATTTTCAAAAAAAACTCTGTGTAGATGTTTTCATTACGAACAAATATACATGAAGCCACATTTAAAATAACAAAGTTGATGACACCGGTAAAACTGAAAGACAAGATATGGCAATTCAAAAATATTTGACAAAATACGAGTTGTGAACGCGATGTAAAATATTTGTTGACTTTTATTTATCTGAACCTTAGATGATATGCAATACTTGTACGTTTTTATATTTATTAAACCGATTTAAATCACAGAATATCCTCTAAAAACACGAAACTCTCTTAGATTTCCTTTAAATTATAACTACATTGTTATCTACACTTACGTGCAGAGAAATCAACCATTTCACAGTTTTGCATTTAATTATTATTATTAAAAACTTCCGCTATTTAAAAGATTATTTAGTGCGCTTTAATGTGAGCAAAATTCATTTCATGTTCTCAAACGAAAAGTTAAACAAGATCACTCGGTAACAACTTTTAATTTCGAATAATAGGTTTGATCTCATTTCGTCCTAATAATATCGCTCATACCATTGGACATATTCGGTATTATTTGAAACACTTCACTATTACCCCTTACCACAAACACTTAACTGAAACTGTACGCACATTTCGATAGCTAAGCTATCATCTTCAGCAACAATACTGAACTCGGTATTATTTCTTGTGGAATGACATACCGAGAGTCCCACGACCAGAGTCCCCTCTAACAATGAAGATAGAGTCGGCAGCATCATGCAAACCGCTTTCCAGGTTCCTGCTACATTCTTTTCCTTCGGTTGTTGCCACAGAGACATATGTTTGTCTCACAGGAAAGCAAAACAGACCCCCACTGCTCCAACGTTCAACTAGAATGTTCCCGTGCCAACCACAGGCGTATTCGACGATATCTAGCCTAAATTTTGGACCAGTTGTAGATGTTTTAGGGGTTAAATTTTTTTGGTGTAGACTTCGTTTTGCTGTCCACGGAGTAATATTCAACCTTTAGACTTAGACACGATGCTGTTGTTGTTCTTGAACTTCATTAAATCAGCGGTTTTTTAATCTTGTTGGCATGATGAAACGATTACCTCATTCTTCCTCCTGGTCGCCGATGGAAGGCACACACTCTTCAAACCGTTGAGCATATCACATCCAGACGTCAAGCAACATTTTCGATTAAAATGACTGTTTGGACGGTTTCTTTTCGAGGAATTTTATTAATATACTTGGTGCTTGATAAAACACGAAAAAACGAATTATGCGCAAAGTAATGCAGAGCTAGTAACTAACATTTGTAAAAGTCTGTTATACTCCTGGCAACAAATAATTATGTAAATATACCTGCTTTTGTTATTGGTTTCTCCACTTGATAGAAAATAAGAACTTTTGACAAATTTATGCTCAATTTAAAACGCCTTTCAGACTACTTAAAATTTATTTGGACCTGTTTAGCTTCCAAAAAAGATATTAATTAAAATTAGGAGTACAAAAGGGCGGATTTGTATATACCTAAGTGTATTTTAACGTTCGTTTGACAGAACGTTCTATTTATGATATGGAAAATGTATTCCATACTGAATAAACCAAATGATGTGTATATGTTTTCAGATTGCTATAAATTCTCACATCTGAATGTTAGGGCTCGATCCGCACTATAGTGCCATTTTCGACACGTTCTTGAATCAATAAAATACTTTAACAGAGGAAACAACGAGCGTATGTATACTATCGTTCTCACTCTGATTTTGATTTCATACCCATAACACCCCAATACCGATACATTCCAAAGAATATGTTAACGAAGCGAGATCGGACTTGTCATGACTTATGAATATGTTTCCGATTCCACGCCAATAGAAAACAGCCATAACCACCGAAGGCATTTCATCCAAACAGCGGCGGCTACTACATGGCTGCATTACAATGTTTCCACTCCTTCGTGTATTTCTGTTGCACATCATGTACTAGACAACGAAAATACACGAGGAAATCGAAGCATTTTAATTGACCCCCCATTTACGTCACCACCAGCTACTACTGATGACAAATGAAAAACTGTGGTCCTTTGAAAATGGTAAACAAGGAATTGCTGATTAAATCCTCAATACTTGTATACACTTCATATTTTATTTTCAATTTTCAATTCAAGGAAATGAAATTAAATGTAACAAAATACAAACGAAAAATGCTAGACTTAACAATTATTGAATTTTTAGTTATTATAATGTTATTACCGATTTTTATTTTTTTTTAAGAATTGCATGTAAATTTGCACATAGTAAAAAACAACAAAAACATTACATGATCCAGTTAGTGTTATCATTATAATCGATACTGTTTCACTTTCCTTTGAAGGTAACCATAATATTCTGATTTTGAAAACACTATTTCTGTTTCTAGTTACATTAACTATAACTAGATACATGAAAGTTTTTGGAATAATTTACTCTCCTTTAAGTCAGTGTTTCAGCACGAGTAGAGTTTTGCCCCAGAGAATGTCAATTCGTATCAAATTCACTGCAATTGTTAATAATTATACAGAATTTTTTTTAGATGTAATCAATTAAATTGCATTTAAAAACAAATATAAAGAATCTGAACTATTTCACTCTAGCAAGAGTCCACTCCTTTAATACTGCCGTAAGGAAGCTATCTAAAATTAATTAATTCGGTAAAGTATATACATAGGACGATACAAATTAACAGGCTAATTTTGCTATCTTCATTATTATTGCTCTTATCAAATCGGTTTAATTTAAAACGTAGTTAAATAAAAGACAATTGAATAATGTATTCAAAAAATGATTTTCTTAAATGGCACACAATTTGAAAAATAGTTTAATTTCTTATGTAATGTAGCTACGGATGAAGTTGACAATACATAAAATGAACACAAACTTTTGAGTTGGAATTTCATATTTGGGAAATAAATCAAAACGTAATATAAGCTTGCTTTTGATTTTTTTTTAAACCAAGTAGGGGTCTACAATTAAGTAAAAAAACTATTTTCGTTTCAAGTAAAGTTCGTTAAAGAAGTGAAGTTCCATTCACAGTATGTCAAAGTGTTACTTACGAAAGTTATTCAGAATAAAAAGTTAGCGTTACACAAATTTTCTGTATGATCGGCCTATTTTGATAAAATTTATTATTTGTCTTTTCGTTCTTTTCTTGGTAATATATAAGCAGAGTAGGACGATCATTCAGAAAATTTGCATAACGCAATAACTTTTTATTCTGAACAAGTTTTCATATATAAACCCAGAAAAAAGATTAGTTAGAGCAAGTAATAATTACTTGAAGTAAACGGCTCTTATACTCGTATATGTACGCAAGTGGTTGCTTGTCCAAAATAAGTGAAAAGCCTTCATCAATCGTTTTGAGATAATATCCTATTCGGTTGGATTACAAAAGAAAAAATGTCTCGTGAGAAATAAATAAACTTTCTTGGATTAAACCAACATTCTAAGTCAAAGAGAATACTCTCTTTCAATAAAATAGTATACTCAAGAAATTCTGTTTTCCTGCATATAACTTCAACTTGGCGTGCTGTGAACGGGACAGGAACTTTATCTGAACTAGAAATAGTCTTTGCTAAACTGTAAAGGCGCACTTGATAAGTTTTAGACAAAGCAAGACCTATTTTCCAAATATTAAATTCCAAATCAACAAATTTTTGTCCATTATACTTATTGTCAACTCCATCCGTGGTCACACTGTATATCCTTAAACGAGTATGTATTTATTTGAAAGCTGTATTCTATATACTAAAAGAAATGGTCACTGACGGTAAAAAAAATATGGTATTTGAAAATGATAAATACATTTGTATACGTGACAGATGATTGCATTCTTTAATACAAGTAAGCTCCTGTTTCTAAAAGTAGTGAGTGACAGACAAATAACTTTGGTATTCGTAATAATAAATTGAATACTTTGCACTAGATATTATATCTACTACCGCTAGCTGTATGTTGCATGCTAGGTCTCTTGCAGTGAATATTTGGTATATATATGATAATATATCAGTAATGGTTAAGAAGTAATTCGCCATATATTTCTCGATAATTGGTTTAGCATTTTATCCATTCCTTTATTACTCAGCAATTTTATATTATTCCGTTTAGTTTCCATAAAATATTGTTCACATAACTTCCTCTTTCTTCTTTTGTTTATCATATAGTGAAAAAGACAAATTATCAATTTCTAAGTTTCGATATTAAGCAATTCATTCAAGACCTTTATTCTAAATCACATCGTGAAGCTTAATTTAATACATTAGTCAGAGGTGAATCAATAACATTTCAAACGTGCCGTTATGACCACTCTGTTGCAGTAGGATTTGTTTTTGCTAATAATGGCAAATATTTGCATTTTCAATATCGTGTGTTGAATCTCTCGCTGCCTGGAAATCAGTCTAAATTAAAACTAATTAAAGTCCAAGGCGGAAAATTGTTTAATAAACATCGCAGAAATAATTAGCTTTTCAAAAGAATTTCGTGCTGTTATTTGTAGTCCAAAGTCATGCTAGATTGTGATTATAAGTGGCAAAAATCCTTATTTGTTTCGTCATCAGTCTTATTTTATAAATTGCAAAAATAACTATTTCTCAATCGAAAATTAGTTTGTCTTCTACTTATACTCTTATTCTAGAATATTGCGATGGCTTTATATTCCAGGAAATATCTGAAAAATTAGGAAAAAATATGTGCTCGAGAATGATACTGTGTTATCCATAAAGTAGCCATCATATAGAAAATTTCTTTGCTACAGGTTTTGGGAAAAAAAGTTGATAAAAGTTTGTGTATCCCCTACAATCATTAAAAGATTGATAATAAATCTTTTTGTGAAAATTGCAAATGTCGGTTGGCAGTAAAGTTTTCATCAAAGAAGAAGGATTCAATTACAGTATTATTTAGCAATCCACATAAGACATTTATCTTAAACGATTATTGGTCCTTGTATTCTATAATAAAATAAGAATTTTCTGTAGCTCAAGGTTCTGTGAACTTACTGTTCCATTTACTAAAAATGTTCCAGAAAATATTTATAGGAAACCATAAATTTTCTTCATACTATCTTTGAAAGTTCGCAGAAAAAATACTTACGAATTTTGGTTTAGAAGCTCTAAAATTATTTCTCTTAAGGATTCATTGTGCAATAGTAAATCAAAAATCTGTTTTCACATAAACTTAAAAAAACATGTTAAACAACAAGCAAATAATGAAACTTGTAAGACAAGCTATAACAACGAAAATAATAGTAAATATGTATGTAAGGAATAATCTATGGTATACAACAATTGCTACTGTACTCTGCATAAGAGATATTTTTTGTTCTTTTTTCAATACATTATTTCTAGAAAGTACAGTTCTTCGTTAAATAGTAGATTAGGATGACATG
Organism: Marronus borbonicus; assembly: GCA_902655005.2. Classification (NCBI taxonomy): domain Eukaryota; kingdom Metazoa; phylum Arthropoda; class Insecta; order Coleoptera; family Scarabaeidae; genus Marronus; species Marronus borbonicus. Next base: position 114,950 of record LR737453.1, read on the forward strand.
TGTACCATAGATGAATTTTCCTAGTGTGAATATTTCGCGTAATTGCATGTCATGGTATGCGTTGTACAAGGGTAGTCCGAAAAGGTTAAGGATTACATAAAGATTTTTTGGAAATTTACTGTTTCTGTAAAAATAGATAAATCGAATTCTTTTAAAGAATTAGGGTTTTCGGGTTGAAACCGCGTCGTAATTGCGTGCGAATGCCCACGTTTCGCTCTCAATTGTATGGAGCTTCTTCTGGGCTGCTGCATGTTGCGTCGCTGCTGTACGAAGAAATAAATAAATAAACATTTCTTCGTACAGCAGCCACACAACGACGTGGTTTCAACCCGGAAACCCAAATTCTTCAAAACATCAGATAAATCGAATATTGGGCCGTCATTAAGTTCTTGCATTTAAAAGGGCAATACGTCTATCCAAAGTAACTGTTTACGGAGAATTTGCACCGACATTTGCTACAGTAGCAACTAGTATATGTGTGGATAAGGAAAATCAATGAAGACGGCAGTCAACATTGAAGACAGTGTCGAGAAATTTACGTGGATCTAAGATCCTTTCCGTGCTCAAGCAGTTTAGTGAACTAAACCGGATATCGATTAAAAATGAATATCCGTTTCCGAGTTCAAAAACGGTAAGGATCCACATTCCCTTTGCGATAACTTATGCGAAGCCAGATTTTCAGCTGTAGCTGTAATAGAAAGCAAATTTAGCTCAAAAATCGATGTGGAGCATGAAACGAGAGTGGTAAGGTCAAACCCTATTGCGCGTTTCAAAAAAGTGTATGACGACCAACAGGCTCACCCGTCCCATTAACTTAACTTGTGGTTGAAGGTTTTCATCATTTATTTCTTTTTTTTTATATTTTCATATTTTAGTTTTGTGGTTCTTGTGATTCAACTTCAATGAATGTGAGCTTCACATTGCGAGATTTATCTTAGGAGTTGTTTTCATTTCTATGACCGATTTATGCCATTGGATACATATTTTGGTAGGGGCATCGGGATAAAATACTAAGCGCCACGGATTGACTTTTCCATCAACAAGGGTAGGAAGTATAACAATCTCTTCTTTGATACATCTACTCCGGGCGGACCCGAGACTTGTAAGCATGACATAACCATACGAGTACAAGCAAGTGCACACTGTATAGCATTATATAGCAAGCTATTGTACCAGTAACACCGGAAATTCAAGTAGACTACCGATAACACCAAAAACTAGTTCGCAAAGAATAGAAATCGACTTGTTATTTCTAAAAACGCTAGTTTCTGTTATTTGAAAGTTAACGGAACGCCGAGTATACTGTACGATATCCTAACATATTGTTTTCATTATAGATTATCTGAATTGCAAGAACTACAGAAAATGTGTTAAAGTTATGTGAATTTTGGCACGTCATCCCAATATGACAGAGTTCCAACAACTTTCTTACTATGTTGATCAACTCAAAGATAAAAAATAACAATCTTAGAAGACACGAAATTATTTCCGAATAACATAAGATTACATCAATCCTCAATCATTTTCCATGCAACTAAATCTTCTCTCAAGAATACGTATGTATGTATGATGACTCGCAGAAGCCTCGTATTAAAACGTTCATATAAGTATCAAAATACCTATCTACGTAAATTTGCATTTGCCTCTTTTTTTAATTATTATTAAGAACGGATCTAATTTCAGAATTCGAGAACGAGTTCTCTAAACGTTTGATCTCTTGACCTCAAGAGTTCAGTAGGGTTGTTTCTTATCGAAGGCTACAAAATAAATGACGCTAAGTGGAGGCTTGGCAGTAACGTTTCGTCTTTTGACGTCGATCCGCCAGAGAAACAAGGAAAACATCGTAAGTTTACTGATTATTCTGCTATAAATTACAGTTTGCACTTAGCGAATTCACTTTAGATAATTACTCGATACTTTCGTACTTTTGATGAACGTGGCAAAATCGTATTTAACAAAAACTCGTTTTATATCACTAAATTATTGTTGTTCATATTTGAAATATTTACTTTAAGCGCGTGTTAATATTAATTATTTAATTTTAAGAAAAACTTGGCAAAAATTTTAGATACAAACGAAACAATTTGATAGAAACCAGCAATGAAGTGATGGAATTTTATTTTTACTTCGATTTTATCTAAGAACTGTCTTTAACTCCGGAAGATATGAGTTTCTTGCATTTATATTAAGTGCTTGAATTCTTAATTAGGACAACTTCTTTGGATTGATTTTAAATATACGCAACAAATATCGAAATATAAAACATTCATTAAACTCGTAAGATATCCTATTTTATTGACTACCAACATTTCATTAAGTATTAGCTGCTTCCAATTCAAGATTATTTATAATTCTGTTTTGACGTATTTATCATTGTCGACTGACTGTGCAAATATGCAGTACGACAAGCAATCTTCATCTCGTTTATGAATAGTTCATTACTTACCACATCTACATAAATCACAAGAAACCTGTCTACAATTTGTTTTGTATTGAAAAATTTGCTTCCAACTTCTGTTTTACGAATTACGCAATTTTCATTATAATATATGTTAGCAATTATTTGTAGTGGCATTCTTTTAAAGTTGCTACAAAGTATGAAAAATATGAACGAATCTGCAAAATATGTAAGACAATATTAAAATAATTAATTATTTCTTTTTTTTTTGATGATGGTGTATAAAAAAGTTTAGTGGCATATTCTGTATGTATCTACCTCTCTTGACAAAGAGAACTGTTTATTCTATTTGTTGATTCTACAATTATCAAGGTCTCTGGAGTGAAATCATTTCCTTCTTTCTGTGTGATATTATGAGAAATTTTCCGCCCAAAAGTAAAAAGAAAAAATCTACTAATCTGAGAAGCTTTCATAGACAATTTTATTTCAACTTCATAAATAGTGGAAATAAAATAGGCCCAAGCCGTGGCATAATAACTTTTCCAGCTGATAGAATCGTCTTCGCCTTCATGTACAAACATTGCTATGAAGTTATCAATTGAATTGTTCTTTATTTCCTCTTTCCTCATTTCTTCATTCTGGATGTATTAATGTTTTAATGTCACCTCAACGTTTCTAAATATCTGATGTACAACTGTGTGGCATAAAATCTCAACTAATACGATCAATTTTAATGAAATTACCAATGTTTTGGATAACCCTTAACATTTTTTGCAATTTACAATTATTTTATAGCCACTGCATTAGATATTGATTTAAAATAGTCATCTTTTGAATTTTCTACTGTTCAGTTTCAGACATATCGAATCCAGCGATAGTTTGGCAGCATATTTCAGTTCTATTGTTTAAGCGTTTTCATGCAACTTCCAGGCAGCACCTTAAGATTTATTTAAGACACCCTCAAGTGTGGTATTTATTCATTCATGAATGATGTGAGACGAGCTGTTATTGTTGTTACATACGAGGAGGTACATTGCAAAACGCACTTTTTGAGTTGTGTATGCTTTCATTCAAATAGCATAGATTAACTGCACGTGTCCTACATAAAATATATCTCTGCAAATGCTACTATATTGTGCAAGATGAGAGATTCATTCGGACATGCATTCGAAGGTTTTCCTGGTAAGACACCAAACTTTTTTGTAAAAGAAAATAGCAGATAATTTTTTATTACACTAGGGACTAGCAATAGTTCAAATACACAAAATCTAAACTAAATATTATTTCATTATTTTAGAATTCATTGAACAAACATTATTACTACAACGAACATAACCTGAACTATTTTTTTTTCTAGCTCTAACAGAAAAATATGAACGCAGTTATTTCTTGTAAAACGGATGTTTGACGCAACTGCAACTTACAACATTTTATCAGGAAAAATTCTACTTTCCAGCAAGCGCTTATTTTAAAACAATTTTAACATCACAATCAATATTTATATTTAATTCTGAACCTGTGTATCTTAACAATTAGTATATTTAGTTGTACAAGGTTAACTAAGTCATTTTTTAATATTCTGGGTCACGTTTATGAATCCAACCTGTTGAAAACAGCAAACACAACTAGTACAATATTTTCTTAGCACACAAATGGTTATAAAAGTAATAATAAGAGATTTTTGAGTGTAGGCTTTCACGACCGTAATCCATAGTAGAAATGTCTTTCGGGTGATGTCGTGTAGTTAATATTTTACTTGACGTTTCGCTGACTATCCTGTCAGCTTCTTCAGAAGATTTCTAAAGACTGCTGTTGTTGTCTTTGCTGCTCGTTATATCACAGTATAAACATATCCAGTAGTTTCGCCACAGTATAAACATATCCAGTAGTTTCACCACAGTATAAACATATCCAGTAGTTTCACTTCGTGTCGGCACCTTTGATCTTTTGTATTTAAATTGTAACTCGCGCAGGTCGATGCGCAAGTTCGCATGGGTGGCGTTTCTTGCAACTAATAATTACAGGATAGGCATTAAGGAATATATACAGGACCGCATTGACCTAAAATCAGGTAATCGGCCCGTAAAAAATATTTTCAATAAATCAATATCGGCATAATAGTATGCTCATTATTAATGAAATTGATACAAACATTTTGTAGTGGTACGGTTTGTTAATATGGGTCGTTTGTTACACATTCTACATCCAGCTGTAATAACAAAATATTTATTATAACCTAATTTAATCTTTGTTTGTAGTAAATAGGAGACTTATCAATTTGTTACTAATTCCATATATAGGTATAAGTAATTTGTCACTGCTTAATATTGAACATGTTGAAATACTTAAAAAGTACATAAAATGGAGTAATGAATTCAATTACTGTACACGTATTGCAATATCATTTCGTTCGTAATTTTTCATTTTATTGTAATATTCATATTCGTACTCGCTCAAAAGGTCCTTGAATTATTGCGCTGCAAGTGGTGTAATATAGCGTTCAAAGGCGTGTTGGTAAAAAGGACGACAATACAAACCATTTTAACATAGCATTGCATTGTAGAAACTTGTTAGAATATTCCTAAACTAAATTCTACATTTTCATATTAATTATACTTATTGCTTTGTTGTACTTCAGTAACAATTGCTTTTAATTGCTCAAAATAAAATTCGGCATATGACAAAGTAGTAGAAAGAAAAATACTTGGTATCCTAAATATATTTAATTAAATAAGTAGGCATAATACAAAAAACAAATACATATATTCTTTACAAATGTTTTAAAATAACAATCTTGTTTTTCTTGCTGCCTAATTGAGTTTTGAAGTTTCGGTTCGCAAATTTCAAAGTGAAATAGATTCGCACACGTGTAAAAAAATTTAACAAATAGTCCAACGGAAACTGTGGACATGGACATGTGAAGGGTAATCTTTCCAATTCTGTTTTAATATGTTTCCCGATGTCCGCTCGTATGGATAATTCTGGAAAAGTAGTGCAAAACTTATCTTCTAATGATTTGATATAATCAATGAATTCTTCAGAAGGCATAGTTAAATTTCCAAACATGTCACCATCCTTACTCCTATAACTTTTAAAATGGCAAAACAAATTGTCCTCTTGTAAATTTCTATTTTCATTAGAATATATATTACATGCCTCACAGCAATGTTTATCAAAGCATTTCTTTAATAAGTATCCTGCAACATATGTTATGGCATTCTGCTCTGGCAACTGCAGATTTTGATAATCTGTAGTATCAACAGATAATGATTTATGAAACACCTCTGTTGATGGAAATAACGATGAATATTGTTTCATTTGTTCTGGTTGTAACATTCAGCAAAATTTTATCAAAATCTTCTATGCAATTTGCATTTTCTGGGGAGTAAAAATAACTTAAGCAAAACAACTATTTGAATGCCCTGGAAAATTGAATAGGCGTCGGATTGATTGAATTTCCTCCTTGTTGACGTACAGAGCCGAAAAAATTTTCCAATACGTCCTGGTTTAATCTTCTTGTTCGAAGATAGCTAAAACCACTTTTCTTCATGTCATTCCATAGACCCAATACTGAGGAAATGGTAATCTTCCATCCATTAATGAAATTCAGCTTTTTTGTGACATCTTCATTCTTGTTATTCAATACCTTGAGATCACTGAATAAAACTAGCATATCGTTCAATACCTTCATTTCGTTATCTTTTCCAGCAAATGGTCTATTTAATATTTTAGAACTATTGAATGATTGCGAGTTCAGCACATCAAACAATTCATCCATTTTTGAGACAAAAGTTGCTGTAGCCATTGCAGTTGTTGGGAAATAATTAAGTGCAATATAAGTATTTATGCCAGCAGCAACTGAAGCACTTAAAACTTGAGCTGCTAATTTGACCTTCATCTTTTTGAAGCTGTTGGGATACAGATGGTCATCTGAAAGATGAGGTGCTAGTCGAAATGTTTGTTGCTTGTCAGTATTGTAAAAATCTGTCAGGAACTTTTTATCAGTAATTCCTTCTTTTATAATAAATTTATGAGCAAATAAATTGTTTCTTGTTGATTTTAATAAGTGGGGGGCATCAAAAATATAATAAATTTTTTTATTTTCAACTTCGAAATAAGGCGTAACTTCTGAAATTCCAACATTTTTAGAAAATTTGAGGAAATTAGATCCTTGGTCTGATACTAGTCCTAAAACATTTAATCCTACTTCAAACAGTTTCTTCAGCGCACTAAAAATAATTTTTCTTAATTCATCTGCGGGACAGGAATTACTAACAAAGTAGTATGCTAGTGGTTGTTTCCAATTTGTATGGATCCCTCTTATCATCAATGTTAGAACATTGTTTGCTGGAATGTATGACGTCATTACAGTTCCATGGAAACCATAAATTTCATCCTTTGATCGATGATAAAAGAGAAACGTTTTAAGTGACATTTCGTCCATGCATAGCACACAATCTTTGGCTTCTTCTTTCATCGTACCTACTTTGGTAGCAAGAACTCCAAAAACAAACTTGTTTAATCCTGCAGCTATATCCCATTTATTTGTGATTCGAGATAATGTTGCCTTTGAAGGTAAATGCAAAATGCTGGATAGGAATCTGTATACCTTCGGGCCAAGGAAATATACAGTTAAGGCAAATTGCTTAAACGCATTGCTATATCTAAAGCCGTGCACGCTTCTATTTGCCAATTTCAATTGAATATTAAATAAATTTGCTGTTGCTTCATTAAAATGCGTTTCGCAAAACTTGATAAAATCTTCATCAGAAGGCATGCTCTTCACAGCTTCACTCTTTTCCATGCCCTCTACTCTCCTCTTTAAAAAGCGTACTTCAGCCTGCAGGCGTGCTTTCCTTGGAGTAGTAGCAGTTAATCCAAGAGGTGTTTGTATCGACATGTCAACTAAAATATTGGAAAATTATATAAGTATTAATACAAGTATATTAATAAGATTGACTTAGGTTTTACGCAATATTTAAAACATTTATAAAATATGAAATTATTCAATAAATGAACTGAAAGATAAAGTTACTACCACTTGTATTATTCTGGCAATGGGTACTGAATGTACTGTGTATTGTACTTGATAATACGAAAGCTAAAACTATACATTCACTTACCTACACTACTTTCTTCTAAATTTGTATAATCCCTACTGGTAGAAGGTTGTTCACCCGCAATAGTTAATGTGGGTGGTGATGTAACTGGAGGAGAAGTATCACCTGCATGATATTAAGTCAGCATGAGTTTATTGCATACAATACAAAGAACATATATCTAAAATACAATGTACCATTCAATTGTGATTGTTGTATGCATTGAACTACTAGGTGAATCTAGTTATATTGTACTTATTCATGTTTTCATCATACTCCAAAATATTGAGGACAGAAATGAAAAAGAAGTTTAGACTTCTTTGATATATTTACCATATATCTATCTGATTTGTACGTACCCATATTTGAATAAGATATCAAAATTACAGTGTAGTAATGAAGCAGTATTAGATTAGTTATACATGTTTATGCCAATATTATAAAATAAAGGTTTAAAATACTTCGACATCAGTCAAGCCAACACGATTGAAGAAAATGGTTTTAAAATTAACAGTTTGTCTTTAAATTTAATAGATTTATATTTAAAATAGAGTATGGAAGTTATTGTTGCACTATAAACTAATATATTCCTCACCTGGTAGCAGTAAAGTCGGAATAGCACCTTCATCTAATCTATTCCTTTTTACATTTTTGAAATAACATGCCTCAAAATGCAGGTGGCAGACCTTCGCACCTTTTTGTAGAATATGATGTCCGATGTTGGCAATCCATTGATCACGGCTGCAATATAAATTGTTTATAGTTGGAGGCCTTATTAAAATTCACCCAAAAAAAATTAAGATAATTTTTAATAGTTGTGTTAAGTTGAATATTTTGCATGAAATTACTTCTCAGTCATTTAAATAGTTTATTAATTAAGATAGATCAACTACTTTTGCGTTGTAAAAATAAACAAATACTATTATTTTTACTTACATCACGTCTCTGGTAGGTAAACCAAATAAGCGAACGTCTTTAGTCGTGCTTGAATATACATTTCCGCAGGTGGGGACACAACACTTCTTACTCATTGTGCACAAGTTAGTATTAACAGAATAAACCTTATAATGCTACTTTTCTTTCAAAGTGCTTTTAACAGAATGAACAAATTCTGCTGGAATTTAGGTTATATATAGGGCAAGTGACAACAATAAAATGAGTTTAGTTACAAATTTCGCCGCTCATGCGATACTGCGCATAGAATCTGACAATTTACCATTTTAGACGTTATTTTTGCGAAGTGAAACTACTGGATATGTTTATACTGTGCTATTATTACCTACATCAAAATATGTTGAGAGCAGCCATATTTTATAGCAAACTTTTGTTAGGCTACATGCGCTACACCATGGGGATTAAGTCTGTAGAAACGAGTTGCGCTTCACGAAATTAGCAGAGACTAGACAGACTCCTGTTTATTCGTTTCATGAGAATGGGTTCATGTTGCTCACTGGTTTCTCCGAGTGTCGACGAAACACGAATCTGTCTATAGCCTCTGCTAATTTCGTGAAGCGCACGGAAAGTGTACTCGTTTCTGAAGGCTTAGCATAGTAGCATGTGTGAATTAGAATAAAAATATGTGATGGTGCTATGAATATGAATTTATTGGTCTTAACATAATATTCACATTAAAAATAAGACACATACTGTACATAATAAGGTATATTACAGAACAGCATGATTAAGTAGAAAAAATATAAACTCATAACGCTGCTGTTCTTTATTCAATACTTATATACATATTGTATTATATTAGGTAAACATTAAATGATTAAAACCATAGCAAATAATTAAATAATATCTAGCGATAACTCTAAAAAATATAATCTACATCAGACTGTAATACATTAAAAGGAAATGAAAACAGGGTGCCACCATTAGCACAGTAAATACAAAAAAAAAGAATCTGATCAAGGAGAAACAAAAAAGTAAGTAAAATCGTCAATAGAGATAAATAAAGACACAAAGTAATGATAAATTACCTTAATTATTCGATAATTTGCTTCCCTTTCCGAGAAAATTAACATATGTAACAACGTACAAAAATAAAACTCGCAAAAAATATCAATTTCACTGCGTATTTCTTTTACATATCTAATTCCGAATTAAATTTGAATAATTTTCAAAGGCTTAGGACAATATTAAATTTGTACATACGCATTATATAAAGCAGTGTCATACTTAACCTAGACAATCTTAAAAAATTACAATACTCAGTCTGCGTTGTATTTACACTTTTCTTATTTTCCAAGGCATGACTGAACTGGTATATACACCTTTTCTATTATTCTTTCTTTAATTGCAATACCATGGGAATAGCCGACTTAAAAATATTTCCTTTTCAATATTTTGTTTATTTCATTGTTAAGAGTATCTTCATCATCAGGTTTATCCTTCGGAGACTGAAGATAGGCTACTGCGCGTAGAACCGTGACCTATTTGCGATCCATCGTGACTTAAATCTGGAAGATCTGAAGGTAATGGAAGTGGCATTATGGGACCGTACACCCTCTCTTGTTCTTCTAGTTGTTGTTGGAAAGTTTCTTCCAATTTCTATTGCAGCAAAAACATTAACATATTTATGTTACAGTTAAACACTAAAAAAACGACGCAACAAACCTGTTGTTTGAGTTCAATTTCCCCGTGAGAGAAGATGAGAAGTAGAGGAAGTGAGATGAGTATGACATTAGAACAGAAAGGAAGTACATATGTGTGAAAAAGTGCCACATAACATTCACGATTTTTATCACATTAGTTAATACAGATTGATTAATACCATATACATACATACACAAAAAATTCACGTTTAAGGAATAGGTTTTACCAGTTATAAGAATCTAGTTAGTAAAATTATTAAGCAAATTATTTCATTATTCTGCAGAAGTGGAAGATTATGTGTGTTTATTATGCAGGTACCATTTCCAAGTAGCAGATTGTAATCATGTATGATTTCAAGTTAAAGAATTAAAACGTAATTTAAAAAATTATTTCCATTTGACATTATTGTACTTCCGGTAGTTATTTAGTATTAGATTTAGATAAAAGTGCCAAAATATAATTTGTTCCTCTTTACTTAAAAAAGATTTTTATATTACAATATTTTACATTCCTAAATGTTTCTCAGCCATTTTTAATTGAACCCACGACAAGCTTGTTTTCAAATTTTGTTTCCGTATTTTCAAAAGAAAATAACGTGCTTGATACAATAATGGGGTAGATACTGAAGTGTCCGTGTACTGAAATAGATGGCAAAAATTACAAACAACTAAAAGGTATGGTGATGGGCAAGACGTTATTTCCTCCTTTCATGGCTAACTTATGAGCAAATATGAAACGTGTATGAAAAAGAACACTGTATATTTTTCTAGAGTCAGGCTCAGGTATGTAGATGACATTTTCGTAGTTTTTAATATCAAGAAAAATACTACTTTAGAATTTCTGGTGACATTCAAAATTCTAATTTGAGTGGTGTGGAGTGTGCCCATGGTGTTTGCTATGTTTCGTACAATTATATCAGAACATGAGCGAAATTGAATATTGTACGATGGGAATAACGTTGTAGACGTGAAACGTTTTGGAAATAACGTAACAAAGTAGCTGTTAACTTTTGTTACTTTAAATGGAATATCATATACATACAAAAAGTATTAAAACTTGATTTTTCTTTAAATAACATTAATTTTTTTTCTTTCTTATCAAATTGCTTTTACAAAAAAAACAACAAATTAGTTATGTATCTAAAATGGATATTTAAGAAAATGTGTAATGCAACTAGTGATGGGCACTATCGATAGACCTGTGCTACCGATAGAACTATGTATAATGTAAAGATGAGAATTAGTAGATTTTCTTTGGTTAAATTTGTAATGAAACGATTATGTGATGTTACACTGATTACCAAATTGGACTTAAGCAGATTATATTTCCTTATATAAAATTTAAATGTATAAGTTATTGAACCGTGCCAAACAGGATACCGAGCAGTAAACGTATGGCAACACTTTATTACATTTTCTAGAAGTAACAAACAAATTTAAATAATTAATTGGCTCGTAGAATTTAAACACGCATAATTGAAAACTAAACCACATATACTTTGCATCAATGTACGATGGTCATGACCAACTTGGATATACCAAAGTTAAACGACATTCAAAAAATTACATAAGCTACATTCCCAATGGTGGGTGTACTTTTGTGTAAGGAAATTGCGTTGCAAATATTTTCCTAAATATCTTGTTCTATGAAGGTAGTAGCGTCAATTACTGTACTTGCAGGGTTGACAAAGAATAAATCACATTTATAATATTACTATACGTCACGTGGAATACATGAATTTCTCAATTCTGCGCACAAAAACCAATACCATGAAGTACGCCGGAATCGCGCAGTAGCTTGCCTTCTCTGATGAATGGTACCTCCATTGTTGTTATACCCTTTAGTAAAAAAGCGGGCAAAACGGTATAAGAAGTATGGGATAAGATGGTTAAATATTGTGACGATCCCAGAAATAGGGAATGTGTTGCACATGGATCTTGTTAAAAAAGGGCCTCATATAAGTTACGTAAGTTCACCTTTTCTTAACTTGTGAACTACGACTGATACGATTGTACTATCTATACTGTTTGTTGATCCGCTTCCCTCGCTAGTGCTAATAACGCGGCTGATTCTATGTACCCTCTCTTTGTTTATGTAAGATTTCTTAAAATATAATGAATGGTTAATTCTTTCAGGAGAAAGTAGCTAAACCTTTGAGGATATGTATTTTATTTTGTAATAACTAGTTTGCTTTATTCGTTATTTTTTTCGTATAATTCATGTCTTTTATTTACTAAGAAGTGTTAATGCTAATTTTCACGCATGATTTGGTATTTTTGCATAGTTACAATCTCCTACTAGAGTTCAAAATACACAATTTAGGAGACAAGACACACTTTTTCACATTGCTACAGAGGACCGATATGAAAAACGAGTAATAATTTACACACGCACATTAAACAAACGCCATCGATAATGATCATAACGTGGACACAAATGCAAAAACTGTGTAAATATAAATACAAGAAAAAAATAAATATATAGATACAGAGCACTAACAATTAAATTAAGCCGTGGAGTCATCCTCTGTGACAGGATTGCTAATGGGAGTAGATGCGATACTAGCGGTTTTCGATTCGACGGTACTCGTACTCCAAGACCTCTGGTGGCCCCAGCTACTCCGTATGGAATCGGGGAAGGACGGGGTGGATGGAGTGGAGGACGGAGAATGAGGTCGGAAAGGTGATTCTATCGAATCGCTTCTGAGTACTACGAACGGAGGAAGATATTCTTTAATCTCTTTGTCGGCCTCCTGCATTTGCCTAAGGATCTCTTCCTCTAATTTCTACAACCATTCATGCACACTGTTAGTATTCTCCTTGTAAAAACTCCAGATAATTGAGTCGTAGAAGCAGCTCGTTTTAATTTAAAAAAATGCAAAGAAAATTGTAACTAAATGACGACTAGAAAGTGATCCATTTTTCGTTTTCTCTATTTATTTTATGGCTGGACAATGTATAACAAAACTATTCATACTTCAAAATAATGCATATCATCCCTAAAAAATCAGTTAGGCATATATACAGTGTGATATCTGACGTTGATCATACCAAATTTATATGTGGCAATAATATATTAATGGCATATCTAACTTTTTTGTTTTACTGTAAATGGCTATTCAATGCAGTAAGATAACGAAATTACTTAATTTGATATCAAATAGAACAACGCTTGCGTTATCAACACAAATCTAAACGTAAACCGAAATATTATTGATTCAGAAACTTTTTATTAAGTATCAACAGCTGAGTGCTTACCATGTAATACAACAGCGTGTGATAGAAATTCAGGTCATTTCAGTGTGGATCCACTTTGTTTTTTTACAATAACGTTCTACGTCATCAATTTTTGTTATATAATGCGATAAATATCACGTCAAATCGCGTATACAGGATCTTTTTGCACCTGACAACTAATATCCAGTCTCTGTCCTATAAAGAAGTTTGAATTACCAAAATGTGTTGCATAGCTCCGCTATAAATGCATACATATATATATATGTAAACTTTTTTTCTGTCGTGCAGGTGGATAGATATAGCTAGCTGCGCAAAATCCATCAACATTTTACGATAGCTAGATACATAGAAGTTCAACACAGCTTACGACGCTGTATAGTCAGGGCAATATATCTTTAAAGCTATTAAAAATAATTAACATAATGTACACAGATTGATAACCAAATCTAATTTAATATTTAACAGCTACGTCACATAGTTCAATGTTTCCATCACAATATTATATTCTGTTAGACGTTAGACTTTGGTTGTCATGTATATATTTGGGATCGAGTAAAAATTTTATGGCAATACTATAAACACATCAATTTTTCAAACATTAAATGTTGATCGCTAATTTAATTTATATTTTCGGGTTTTATTCGATTAATATAAATTTACTCAAACTATTCTGAAATAATGATGAAAACGAACTTTGTCCTGTTATTGCTATATTACTATACAACTACTCCAGCAAGTGCATAAATATTTTTTGAAGTATGAATAACCATTAGCCATTGCACAAACGATTACATAAGTTCTCTACGATGTTGAAATGAGATCACTTTTAACTACTAATAGAAACAAATATGTATATCCCAAAGTCACCGATAATAAAAGAAACTAAAAATCTTTTTGCAAAAAGCATAGCTGCTTTGTTATTATTAGAAAAAAGAAAAGTACTTTTGTTAAACACCGAATGATCCCGCAATTTTGCCAGAAGGATACTTACCGTCTTTCTCGGTTGCAATCGTGCTTTCCACTCCTTCAATTCCTTCGCAAACAATTCATCTCTCTGTTTGAACTTTTGAGTCTCATGCTCCAAAAGCATCTTGCGTTTTTCATTTTGCAACTGTTCTAATTCCTTTAGCGTGGCGTCATTTATGGCACGCAATTCCTCCAGCTGACGTTGGTGTTTTAGTTCGAAGCGTTGCTGTTCCGCCTGGTAACGTTTCTTCTCGTTTTCCTGAAACTAAAAAATACAAAATTATTACTCTTCTACACGGGCAGAATTACTACAAAAAGTATTTTCATTTAACAAACCTCTTTAAACATATTCTTTCCTACATCGGAATCTGTAGCACCAGATATTGAAATTCTTAAAGATTCCCTAAACATTAATTCCCTAGCTTTCATCTCAGCTTTAATCCTTTTGGGCAAAGATCTCTTTTCAATAGACTGTTTTTTAACCAACTCTTCTTCTCTTCGTACCGACCTTCTCTTAACTTGCTCGATTTCTTTCTCGTGCCTTACAACCATCTGCAACCTTTGTAAGATAAAGATATCCTTCAAGTGTCTCTTGATCATCTGATGCTTCTCGTGGATTTGCTTCTCTTCGATTTCCCAAAGTGCTGCTTCTCTAGTACGCATTAATTGCTGCTTCTGTTGTAGGAATTGTCGTTCCATTAA
>LR737420.1:0-10606 GCA_902655005.2 Marronus borbonicus
TTACCTATAGTGAAGCACGGTGGAGGTAACGTAATGGTTTGGGGCTGTTTTGCGGGTACAGCTGTAGGTGATTTAGTAAGAATACAGGGAATACTTCGTAAAGAGGGCTATCTCAAAATATTACAAGAAGTGGGGAACGATTACGAGGTCGAAACTTTACGTTTCAAGAGAATAACGACCCTAAGCATTCTTCTCGTATATGCAGAAACTATCTAGCATCTCTGGAAGAAGAAGATCGTTTAAAAAGAATGATTTGGCCCCCTCAGTCTCCTGACCTGTCGCCTATCGAATTAATATGGGATGAACTGGACAGAAGGATTCGCCAAAAAGGAGTGACTAGTTCACAAGATTTATGGAGGAAGCTCCAGCAAGCATGGACCGAGATCCCAGCAACATTTTTGAAATCTTTAATTCTAAGAATGCCACGAATACGTACCGCAGTAATTAAGTCAAAGGGTGGACATATCGACGAAAAATCCGTATAGACCTAATTATAATTAGTACAACATTTCGTTTTGAAATATTTTTAGTTCTGTATAATGTACTCAATGTACAGAAGTAAATTAAATTACAAATGACTTTTTGTTTTTATCCGAGTTAAAAAAAAACTGTATTTTTTAATCTTCCCCAAATATATGAACGGTAGTGTATGTGTTGTTTACCATACTACGCCACAGTCCTCGCTATCATTATTGGTTAATATCTGGTTTGATAAGCTTATCTAATAAAAGTCTTTGGGACTTAGACGTAATTTTCGATACATCTGCTCTCTCTTCCTGAATGTTAAAGTTGTTATATATAAATATCCACGTGCCCATGTCCTAACGTACCGTTACATGGCGTTTCATTAATATCATTGCACCCCTAATATCTTGAGAAAACGGCTATGAATCTTAGGGTAAGAATAGGGAAAATTGTCATCTGCAGCTGCTCCGTTTTTGCCACATAAGTTCCCGCAACGTATGTGTGTACATAGACGGTTCTTTAAGTAAATAAATCGGTTGGAATTTTGCATGTGGTAGATTATTGACATTGTTAACTTATCAACAATAATACCAGATTTAAAATTAAGATTACGCCGACCTGTAAATGCTTCGGTACATGTTTATTTCTTGTCAACACCGTCATTGTTTGAGAAGACGTAAAGGTGCAACAATAATAATTCCGTCAATACAACATGTAGAATTGGCCCTAATAACATGTCGTAAGAGCAATGTTGAACGCATGAATTGTGTATATTATAGCTACATACATATACATTATAGTGTGGTATTATTTAAAAAATAATATGTCTTGGGCTTGGTGTACCATTGGAACAATACCCTATAAGCGTCCATATCAAATGCATGTGTCGCACTGTATGGTTATTTGAAAGTCCGTAGGTCCATACGCGTTGTATGTTTCAATATTACCGGCCTCACGTCGAGGCATTTAATTTTTTTCATCAATTGGATTATTTTGTTTCATATGTGTATTATGCAAATTTATTTCAGCGTGTGCTCATTACTCGCTGGTGTTATTAACATTATTATTAGTGGTGCAAAATTATTTTGCACTGCTAGTAATATGCGTTTAAATAAATTGATTTTGTTTATATTTTACGAATACGCTTTCCTCTAAAAAGAGGACGTAACAACATGCTATCTATTTCCTGGTTTATTTACTTCACATCTAATCCGTATCTCTTCTAGCATTTTCATTACCAACTGTATTTTTATGGCGTACTGTATTGTATATCACGAACACATGGAGCCAGTTCACTTTCTATTAAACCAGGTTCACATATGGTGCTCAACAATAGGGGAACTCGATTCTGCGGGCGTTACCCTACCCTGAATATTGATTATATATATACATATTAAGTGAGGGGGTGCATTTTCACCATACAATTGCTTTTTGCGTTCGTTGAAGAGCTGCTGGTGGTGTAGCTGGCAACGGTAGTGGCTTCTATGTCACTATTTAATTTTGGACACGTGCTTGATACACCTTTTTCCATTTTAGTATTACCTGTTAATACTTTTTTAATGGATTTCCGAATAAAGATGCTCCAAAAAGGTTGCAGTCATTCCTTTTGTTGGTGGACGTTGAATGTAAATCGAAAAAAAAAATTGAATACTTTAAATATTTTTATGTACTTGTAATTTAATTTGCCATTTAAAGGAGTTTTATGTAATAACATTTAATTTGAATTTAAATTAAACATGTTTCGGGAACCATAATGATATAAAATTATTTTCAAATAGAAATACACGTAGAAACAATTTCTTATACAACGTGTCCCAGGACTGATGTTACAACAAGTGTGCGGTACTAAAAATCTTTTAAGCCTTGATTGATTTGAAATTTATTTTTAGTTTACTTTCGATTTTTTTTAATCAAGTAGGTCTTGATAGTTGAGCAAACACTATCTTTGTTTCAGGTAAAGTACCTTTTTCGTTCACACTATGCTAAAATGTTACGGAGAAAAGTTGTTCAGAATGAAAAGTTATTGCGTTATGCAATTTTCCTGAATAATCGGCCTACTTTGATGAAAGGCATTATTTGTCAGTTTTGTTTCCAGTAAAGTGCCTTTTCCGTTCAAAGTTCGCCAAAGTTTTAGTAAGAAAAGCTATCATTTTAGTTACTGCTAGATTATGTTACTACATTACCCAGTGTTATTTCCCAACGCCAATTTTATAGGTGCGATTGCCACGCGAGTATTATATGGGATAAATAATTGATTGTAGAACAATGTTTTGTGAATAAATACAATTTATTTTGTTTAATCTAATCAGCGACGGTTTAATCAAAGTAAGAAGATTGACACTTTGTATAGGTCCATAATTTGCCATTTTGAACAACTTTGCTTAGTAAAATTTTGGCGTATTCTGAATAAAAAAAGCACTTTATTTGAAACGAAATTGACCAACAACGGATGTACCATATGTACTTCATCTGAAACGAAAATAGTTTTTTCTCAAATGCCAACGCTTACTTGATTTTAAAAAGTAAGTAAACTAAAAATAAGCTTTAGATCAAGCAGGGCTTATAATTAATTCCAAAAGATCAAATTTAAGATTCAAAGATTTTTACTTCTGTACACTTCTTTTAACATTAATCCTGGGACACGCTGTACATTGCATATATTTATTTCATTATTTAGACCTACATTCCTGCTTCTTAGGTCTTCTAGTTTCTTGAATTTTTTATTTTTAAATTTACGTAAGTTGCAGAATATATAAATGTATAAAGAGAAAAGAGGGGATGGGGGCTGGAGGTGGGGCGACCATGTCCTTTTTGAACTAGTAAAATAGGAATATTTGATTAATTATTGAGTTTTTGTTCAAATTTATTTATAGAAAATTGTGTACGTTGTAAAACTTTGTCAAACACTTTAAACGAATAAAAAAATATAAATTGTTCGCTGGATCGTTCCTAGTTACGGCCGTGTATTAATTTATCGCCTATAACATCTATGCTACAACTCGTATTCAGCAGTAGTTCCCAAACACTCTGTTTGCACCTATTAAAACAACCATAAAAACTTATCTGAAGCACTTCAAAAAATCGTTATGTTTAATAAACATTCTAATCCGTATACATACTTATCTATGGGAAAAAACAACTTGGAAGCGTTGCGGTCAAGTTTATCAAGTGGCAGGAATAGGTATTTTGGTAACTTTCAAGTTCATTTAAGTAGTCTACCATCATTTCGTCTCTGTTTTTCCCCCATATCGACGCAAAATTACGTTAAATGTAGAAATCGTCAATTAAATTCTTATTGTTGGAATATACAAGAAGCCGGATCCCCAAGCGTAATTTTAAGATTGTGAAATTTTGACAAACTCCACTGTCTGGGGTGCAGTGTCCCTCTATCGTATTAGTTTAACACGTGCCAATATTACAGCTGCTATGTACTTATAACTCTACTACGTTAAGTTGCATCTGTAACGTCTGATTGATTTTATTACTGAGATACCGAGAACGTTTTCATTTAAAAAATTATTTTCATATAAATTTAACACATTTTCGCCGTTAATTTCAATCTTAGATGTCCGATGCATTTGGTTCTTAACCTTTCTTAACGTACCTCAACTTACCGTAGTCGAACAGTTCAATACCGGATCAATACATGCTAGTGTATTTATATTGACAGTTCCTTGAGTGGGGTGCTTCTTTGTACTTACAAAGGGTGAAAATATCCAGACAAGGCTATTTCCGTTAGAATATCGGAACTGCCGGCAGACGTGTCAAAAGAAGAATCAACGCACCAAATCACTACTTCTTGCCGAAATCATAGCGTACCTTTGTCGTGGAGGCAAGTGGCTTACATTTGACATGAACGTGTCACTTTTGGAACGTTTTATTAACTGTTTCACACGTGAAATTGATATGATTTTTTTTGAGACATTTTCTCTATATGTTTGAGATGTTATAATTTTTTACTTACTGAAATTTTACTATGCGGGCAAATTCCAATTCCTTCTAAAGGATTTGTTATTTAGAAATTATGCAAGAATATACAAGATGACATTGAAAAAACTGCAGTATATAGTGCCACGCGATGGAGGACCATGTTCTTGGATGCACTTTTTCAATCTTTGTGGGCGTTTTTGGTATATGCCTGAATCTATCGGCAGACTTCTGACTCTTCTGGCAGATTCTGGCAGAATTCTGTTCCATAATTGCTCTTTATTGCTTAGTTCTAGGGCATACACTTCATTTTTATAAACCCCAAAAATGAAAAATCGTGGGGATTAAGGTCGGGACTACGAGCTGGCCATGGTATAGGTCCTTCATAACCAATCCACCTATTTCCAAATCACCTTGCTGTTCGAGAAAAGTAAGCTGGCGCACTGTCATGCATATAGTACATTCTTTGAATTAGATCCAAGATCGATAGCCCAATCGACATTTTTTGGGAACCAATTAGGAAATTGTCGATTATACCTGCCCACAGATTAATAGACCACCGATTGGTGGTTCCGTGTTAGGGTTTTATGAAGGTTTTCGTTTCTTCAATTGCATATTATGTAGCTTCAAAACACCATCACAACTAAAACCTACTTCATTGGTGCACAAGGTGAATGGCAAAAAAATTTGCAACCACTCGCAATATTGCATACCGGGTTAATAATCCTATTTTAATAGGTGATGGGTTTTTTTGTAAATGAAACGAGTGAAGAAGCTGTTCTTTGAGGACTTGCCTAATTGATTCACCGTTAGCTTTTGAAGAAAAAATTTTTTTGTCTAGATCCTGTATCTTAAAAACAAAATGTGTACGGACATTAGTGTATAAGATTTTTTGTTACTATTTTATGGTCCACTATCAGCATTGTAGTTTTTTCAATGTCAGCCTGTATACAAGTACATACAAGTAAAATATCGATACTACTTCAAGGAATAAATATCGATATGTTAATAGTATTGTTTCATCCTTCAAACACCTTGGTTTGTAAGCATTGTTTTCATTAAATTTCTACATAATTTTGGCGTGAAAATAATTTTGCAGCTTGATTTTTTGAAACCACGATCGTTTTTCAGGAATTACATAATATGCTTTTCGTTTGATGCTATAATGTTTCAACCAAAATTCAAGTTTGGATTCTTTGGAGACAGATGCATTTTTCCAATGATTTTTGAAAAGAATTAGCAAAGTGGAACACTGCTCAATCCTGCTGTTACTGAATGTTTGGTTTTTTTATTTTTACTTTACTAATATTTATTAGTATTTCTGAGTATTAACTGTCTCGTTTCTTCCTTCTTACTCGTCCAAACCTCCAAAATATACGTATGAAAGCTTTATCTTTTAATTCTAATTGTCCTCTTCCTGGAATCATTAATACTAACACTTCAAGCAACTTATTGATTTTTCTGCATACGAGGGCGGTCTGAAAATTTTTAACCTTTTATAAGGCAGCTGTTAAAGTTTGAGCCAAATACGTTGTGCTGCTTGAAATGCGCAATTAAGAAATGAATTTCGTGCGATTATAGACATCGTGTTTACGACAGTTTATTTTTGGGTGAATAAATTTAAACGTGGCTGTAGGAGCAGGAAAATAAATCAAGATTAGGAGGTTCACCAAAATTCGTTTTAAATGATCGCCAATTGAATGTGCATGTGATAGCCGACACTATTCATAGCAACAGAACGTATCGGATATATCTTCATGAACACTTGTATGAGAAATTATCGGCAAGGTAAAATAATGGGTAGGAGCACCGAAGAAAGCAAAAATGGTTCCATCAACTAACAAAGTTATGGCAACTATGTGTTGGGATGCTTATTGTATTATCTTTATTGATTATCTCCAAAAAGGTAAAACCATCACCGGAGAGTGCTATTGGACAAGCTGAATGAAAAATTAACGGCAAAACGACCGGATTTGGCCCATCACCATTAACAATTGTAACGGCAAAAGCATTATTTTCTTACAAAATAAATCTATATGATCCTTCCACTTAAGACAGCAAGGTCTGAACTTTGTACATTATACATAGTTATAATTTATATTTTTATAAATAAAATAAATATTTAAGCTATTAATTCAAGTAACGCCAAGCACTATCGCTGAAGACTATCCCCAGTGCTCTCCACCGAATGACATTCGCCAGTATAAACGTCATAGAAATAAATGACAACAAGTAGTGTCCTAAAACACTGCCTTGCAGCACGCCTCCATAACTAGTAACATTATATATCGAGTTCTTCTTGAAACATTCGATATTTTGTTTTTTGTATAAATTTATTTAATATGTTTAAAACTTTTTGAAATAATCCGACGCACAGTAATATTTAGTCAGTTTGGCAGTTTTTCAATTGTTGATTGTATGGGTGTGGTAGTATGAATTTATTTCCATTTTGGTATTTGATGCAATTAGGATGTTTTTTCAAAGATAATGCAATGCAATCAAGGCTCCATTCTTTGAAAATTTAAATTTGCGCTGAAGTATATTATTTATAGTAACCCTGTATCATAATCCTCTTTTATTAAAAAGATGGGCGTAGTTGTTAATAGCACGCGGCGTATTTTATAGGTGGTTTATCACAGTGAGGAGCCTTGAATTAATAATCAAATTCTTGCGTTCTTAGGAAGAGGATATCACTAGTTCTTTTTATTATTTCTGAATAGAGATCAAAAAATCCAACGATTATTTCGCCGGTTTAAATTAAACACGTCTAAGTAATTTTACTTTCGTTTAATTAAATTATACTTCGTATTCATGACCCGAAGGCAGGAATTTTCCTACTGAGCTATTTCGTTTATATCGTAATGTCCTAGCCAAGCCATCATCAATCGGCTTGCTCACATCTACATCTAATTTCGTCTTCTAATTAAAGCCATTGAACCAAATTGCGTTAGCTATTCCTGAAATTGACGCGAGAAAGACGAAAAGTGAAAAAAATTCAGTAATAACTTTATTTTATCACGTAGCCGCCGACAAGTTAAATAAAGTGAATGGTTTTTATTTAGCGCGATGATCTACCAATGATGACATTGACCGTCATTTCCCGCCAAAACATTCGACATTCTTTCAGGTAAATTGCCAGTTTTAATTCAGTGGCGTACCGCTCGGATTTCGTCTTGAATTCATGATCAGCTGTTCGCAAAGCGGAAATATATAATTTATCACCGCTGGACGTGTTTTAAAAGTAATGTGAATTTCATAACTGACGGTGTTTTTGATTTCTAATTGATAATGGAGATGATATCTTGTCAAGTATTTTTAGTTAAATGATAAAATAAAATAAAACAGCAAAAATTAGCAATATAGTCGTATGCAGAAGAATAGCAGTTCATTGGGGCCTTTATTGTTTTTTCTACTTATAAACGACCTTGCTGAGCATCCGATTAATTCTTTTAATTTAAAGATATGAATTATTAATCGTAAGAAAACAGCTATCGTCTGAATTTTATAACAAATTTAAAAAATGGTTTTTTTATTATAATTAAACCATTTACATTTCCAAACAATAAGAAAAATCCTATCATCCGAATGATATTTGATCTAATCTATCGTGAATTTTGTAGATAGATTTTTAAAACCTATGATTTATTAGCTTTCAACGCTTTTCGAAAGCAAAAACCAATTTTCAACTCATAATTATGAAGCGGAATCTGATTTTTTACCAAGAAGTGGGTACTCTGTTGCTCAAATTAGCTATTCTAATCATCTTCATCATTCCTCCTGTTTCTATTTTATATGTCCATTTCACTACATTGGTAACTTCTTCCAATCTTCCAAATGCTTTTTCTCTGCATCAAGTTTGGGTAAGTTCAGAAGATTTATTATATATTATATTACATTTATATGATGGTAAAAGCTAAATATTATTATTTCTAAAGCCTGAGGCCTGGCCTAAAATGATTCCAGCTTCTAGAATTTCAGTAAAAGAATTAATCAAAGTTTGAGCGTGAAAGATTGTCAAGTCGAGATTTTCCTTTGGAATACTACGAACGTTATTAATTTGAAGAAATTGAGTTATTTAATGGGTTTCCACGAGAATAAATGATAAAACTGCTTCACATTACAAGGAATGCGAAAATTCGTTAAATTAAATTTATTTATTGTATTATAGGTACCATTAAAAATTCTAATGAATACACGCCACTGAAATAGATATTATGGACCTGTGAAGCAGGTTTATGGGAAGGGTAACGACCTGATTTTAGAATCTCGTGTTTGTCGGTTATAGAAATGCCACACGGTGGGGATTATTAAGTAAATAGAAATTGATTAAGCATCTCAAAATTCATTGATATCTTGCAGACGAGGTGTAGGCACGGGTATCTCTTCGGATTTTTTATAGACGGATCGGTCTTCAGTGGGGAGTTGGGAGATAAACGACTATCACGGAGGAAGTGTAATTCTTGTGAAACGACGAAATATTTGCTTATACATCTGAGATTCTTTCGACTTCTCAATATTTGCATCTGCATCTAAAGATGGATTTTGTGTCTCGAATCGGTGTGATTTTAATGCGAAGCATTAAGAGAAAGTAACCATATTTCAACATCGCCTGGAGGTCTAACGATTTTACTTATTTTTGTTATTTTTATTATTCTTTAAATACTCCATTTGATTCCGTCCTTTTTCCTGTCTCCAATAAATAAACATAGTTTCTAGGGAATTGATCTTTGCACTTTATTCTTTTAAATAAAATTTGGTGTGACATGGGCACTGTTTTTCTACTGTGTCTAAAGGAAGTAATATATTAGTTCATGTCATGTTAATTCACTTCTTTTGTAATTTAAATTCTGAACTATTCTGAAGGTTTACATACATATGTACATGTTTAAAACTGTTTAGCTATAGATAAGCTTGGTCTGTAATAAGGGTTTAAATACGCTTTTAAAGGTACGGCTTATTTTATATGATTTTTTATCAATTGTTTCGAAGGAAATTTTTCTTTGAAACAAATGTTTTTAAATATTTTTTTTGCAATTCACATTCCGTCTAATTATGAATACTTTGTACTTTTAATTCTTCGATGTCCAAAACTTAAACTTACGATTACAAAAATAACGTTTTCTACGTTTTCATTTGTCTACTTTTCAATTAAATATGAAATTATTTATCTGATGAGCTCAGCTGATTGGGATAAGTGATTTTGCCTGCAAGTGTAAGATGCAAGTTGGTTTAGCTCTTTTGGTCAATTTTGCGCAACGATAGGATAAAGTAGATTAAATTTGGCCATCGGCCAAATTGTATTACATGAATGATGAATGAAGTAGAGAAAAGCAATATAGTTAAACTTGCAGGGAGGAGATGCTTGGGAAACCTTGTTAAAAAATGCCAAATACAAGAATTACGTGGAAGATGGAAGAGACTGGATTTAAATATAGAATATCCTTTTTGGTTTATCTATTTTTCAATTAAATATGAAATTATTTATCTGACGAGCTCAGCTGGTTGGGATAAGTGCTTTTGCTTGTAATCTTTAAGGTGCAAGTTAGATTTTTTTGTGAATTCTTCGCAATAATAACGCATTATTTCAAATATGACAGTAAGAAATTATTATTTATTGTTAATACCGTAAATCTTGGGAAAAGGATATTTAAAAAAAGGATCGTTGACGAGATTAGGGAAGAAATTTAGGTCAAAAGAACAAATAAAAAAAAAATAATTTTTATGATGAAGTAGAGAAAAGCAACATAGTTAAACTTGCAGGGAGGAGATGCTTGGGAAACCTTGTTAAAAATGCCAAATACAAGAATTACGTGGAAGATGGAGGAGACTGGATTTAAATATAGAATATCCTTTTTTGTTTATCTATTTTTCAATTAAATATGAAATTATTTATCTGATGAGCTCAGCTGATTGGGATCCTGCAAGTCTAAGATGCAAGTTGGTTTAGCTCTTTTTTGGTAAATTTTACCCAACGATAGGATAAAGTAGATTAAATTTGGCCATCGGCCAAATTGCACTACCGGATTATTTCAAATATGACAGTAAGAAACTATTATTTATTGTTAACACCGTAAATCTTGGATGGGAAAGGGATATTTAAGAAAAGGATCGTTGACAGGACTAGGAAAAAAATTTAGGTCAAAAGAACAAATAAAAAATAAAAAAATTTATGATGAAGTAGAGAAAAGCAATATAGTTAAACTTGCAGCGATGA
>LR737420.1:10616-22511 GCA_902655005.2 Marronus borbonicus
GATTTTTTGGTGAATTCTTCGCAATAATAACGCATTATTTCAAATATTATTTATTGCTGATATAGTAAATCTTAGATGGGAGAAAGATACTTAAAAAAGAATCCTTAGAGGGAGCAAGTAAGAAGTTTGGGCCAGAAGAACGAACCAAGAAATAATCATTTTTATGACGAAGTAGAGGTAAGCGATATAGTTAAATTTGCAAAAGGGACATCTTGTTAAAGAATGCCGAATGCAAGAAGAACAAGGAACATGGAACAGAATGGATTGGAGACACCAAGATAAGGAAAAGGAAGTGACCTGTCTACTCTTAAATTAAATTATATAGTACACCAGGATCTTGCGATGCATGATGGATTTATTTTACCCAAAAAGGAACTTCCAAGATCAAGAGACTTGTATTCACGCGTTTGTTCCTATACACCTTTAAAATACCTCATTACCGGTTGCTCATCAAAGAGTTCCTTTAGATATCAAAGTTTGAACAAATATTAAATTAACTACACAATAAAGATGTTTTTTTTTTCTATCCCTGACAATGCTAACAATAATAATACTTATAATTATCGGAATCACAGTCTTGCACATTCACGCGCGAAAGAAACGATAATAACAACAACGGAGAACAGAGTTCGTTAAATTCCAATAAAGTACAATATACCGATGATGGTCGCAGTTGTAATTAATAACAAAACAGTCTTGAACAGGTTCTATTCAATACATTAATGCGAACGCAAGGCCTGTATGTGCAAGGTAAGACATTGAAATTTTGTTAGATAATTCGTAATATTTACAACTTCCTATATAATGCCGTACCGGCCTTAAAGGCATCTTGGTCCATTAATGGTTACTCTTAGACTTTCTGTTCAGAGGCGTGGCTTGTTAGATATAACCGTCACTTGCTATTACGAAATTCTTTTCGACTCTATTGAGCAACAAGAATATTTTTAAACCAAACATGACTTCAGTGTTCCCACATCATTGTAATTTGAAATTTAAATAATACAAAATGGCTTATGCCGTTTGTCGCGTGATTTTTTTTCCTTCTAGGAAAAGAAAAATGATCCGAAGACTGACGTAGGCTGAATGCAACAAATGATGATAAATAAATTTGTAATAAATTAAGTTTTGAGCTTGTAAATTACATTTTAGATAAATTATTTTCAGGAATATATCTATTAATCAATAAAAATGAAAGCAATTTGTTATAATTTATAACAATTTCTAATTAAATGCACGATCACGCATTGATACGCTGTATGGAGAGGTTTTATTTCAATGCAAGATTCTAAAGTCTACAAGAATGTCAATGTCTGTGAAATGTCATCCGCAATAGAGAATCCTTACATGAAAAATAGTAAGCAGTTCATGTGATTTAGCTTATTAAATTACATATAATGCATCTAAGAGGAAAATTACAAAAATACGTAGTGTCATTTACTTTACACATGCTTCTATTCTTGTAATAAATATTATACAGGAAAATGACATGCTTTTTAAGAATTGTAATAAATATGCTCCCAATGGGGTTGAAGAATCTTTGGATTATGGCAAAAAAAATTGTGTATTCCATTCAGAAAGGATCGCATCATAAAAGTATGCTCAAGTATACAAGATGTTCAGTTTCCACTCTACAGGATGACGCTGAAAAAGCTACAATGCACAGTATAATAATTGTTTTCAAGATACAGGGTATTAAATTTTTTTTTTTGAAAATTAATTTCTTTTCAATTTCATAACAAAAAAAATCGCTACTTGGTCGAGATGACCTGATTAAAAATAACAACACAACATAACAAAGAAAATCAATCGTAATGGCCTTGTTTTTGGATACACACCAATCTTCGTGGTCCATTGCTCTTCATGATTTAGCTCCCTTTTTATAAGTATCCAAATGACGACCAATCCGCCTATCCCAAATCGACTTTCCAAAAATTACATAGCACTTGTAATGAAGTAGAAGAAGCTGAAAATCTACGGAAAATTACCAACAAGCCCAAGGCAGGATCTAGCACCAAGAAGAAAAATGTGATCTGGTGAAAGGGAAGTTTGATACTATCTGATGACAAAAAGGAATTTATAGATACTGAAGGCCTTCCTAGCTGTAAACCTCCAACAGAAATTCAGTTTAAAAGAGAATCTCAAAAAATTTCAACATTAGCTTGGAAAGATAACAAGGTTGTTAATTTAATGTCGTTCTTCTGTGGACAACAACCACAACATATTGTTCGCAGATTTAATAGAAAAGCAAAAAAAAAAGTCCAGAAATTGTAAAAGTTTACAAGCGGTGTAGATTCATTGGTCGCCACAGAATAAGGATGTTAAAGAAACGATGTTTTCGCTTGTTTTACCACTTACTTGATTGTACTACTGTAAATGCATAAAGTTTTGAAGTGCCAACAAAAGAAAGCACTGAATCGAACGAAATTTAGAATAGAAATTATTATTTATGCGATATTAGCAAAATTGGCATTAAAAGAAGCAGACCTAGCTCTGGATTGCAAGATATTCTTGATCAAAAACAAAAAGTCCCCAACCGCGCACGGAATGTGTATCTATCCATTTTGCAAGAGTCTGACATTTATTTTCAAGTTTGAAAGTTTCAAGTTAAAGAAATCACCGGGTATATGATACATTGACAATTTTATTTTTTTTTTAATAATACCTTCAGTTAGAATTTTTTAAATATTTTTCCAGGCATACTGTTCCCTTTCTCTGGCCAAAAATATTTTTTTAAAGAAATTTGAAAAATCATGGATTTAAGTGTTAATTTGACATGTACCTAAAATACACTAATTTTGGTTCAACTATGTGTTTACAATCGGAAGAAATGTCAAAAAAAATTAAACTTTTGAAGACCTTTTCTATTACTTTATGGTCCACTATCGCATGGTAGTTTTTTCAATGTCACCCGGTATATGTTATTATTTTTGTACGCGTCAATTCCATTCATGTCAACTTTCATCGATATTATAATAACGAAAAACTTATCGACGTAGCTTCATATTTTTTGTTTGGAGTAATCTACGTGCTAGCTGGACACGTTCTCTACAAGCTAATATAAATTTTAAGTTCATTTGCCTTATTAACAACCGACATGCGATCAATAATATTTTTTATAAGCCTATCAATATTAGCGCAAAAACAAACATGGTTAACGTAATAATTACCTATTAAAGTTGTAATTATTTCTTTAGGAATTAACTACGTATTCATACACCTCTGAATTATGAATATTTATTTAAAAAATGTTCGAATATCCTTGAATGTTTCAATTTTACGTATTTCACGTCTCACTTAAGCATAACTTTATAATTAAACTTGCAAGCAAGATACATAGGTCGGAATGCAACAAAACAATCTGGTTTGGGTTTGGCGGGAAACAGTTAAGAGACAGAGCTAGCCACAACAAAAAAAAAGGGGGCCGTTGAATTCTATCGGCCAAGGAGACGATGTTCCTTCTTTACCTGCATCCTACCAATGCACACAAGAAGTAAACACAAATCAGCTGTTAATCAGCTGTTTTGCCCATCTAAAAATAAAATTAATTTGTTGCATCCACCGAATATTACTAAATACGCCGTTTTAAATTTATTATTCATTAAATAAATTAAAGGCTACTATTACTATTATCTTATGTGTAAATATTACGGCTGATTTTCCCTGACAGTTATCCACTTAGATCTACACTCAACGTGTGTGGTAGATAGAGACGGTAACACGGGGTATTTTGACCTTCTTTTTGTCTTGAATCCGTGCTTAACGTTCAACGAAGATGAGCCTTTAATATGATCCCGTATAAACGCAATGTTAATACAATAACATTTTCTAGATAACAAACAGTTGATTAAGTCGAAAAACAAAAAGCGACTTGTTTGCATATGTCTACGTTCAAAAACAAGGTTTAACCTTTAAGTAACCCTTAACGTGGGAATACCTTAGCGGAACCTGCTAAAAACGGGTTGTTTAAAAAAAATTACCCAATAAGAATGTTATAAACTTATAACGAAAATTTGCCCTTTTTTATTATAAGAATTTTACTAAAATAGGGCAAACTTATTGGCATTTTCTTAAACGCTGCTTTTCAAAATTATTATCGGATATCAATTTCTTTCTTGAACAATCAATTTTTTACTAACTAGAAAGGAAATTCATCTCAAATTTAATGAGTGATCTTCACGCTAAAATTGTCCTTTTTAAACCCTAAAGTTAAAGGATATTAAACGTTCAAACCCAAAGGATGCTATGAGCCCTTTAAATATTTGAATCTATTTTATTAAAATTAAAATGATTTAAGTCTTTAATTTAGATATTAGATTAAAAGGTTGTTACGGTACAGTTTATGGAAATATCAATAAGAGCAAAGTCATCTTTCGACTATTGTTGTAACAAAAAAAAAAGCTTATCTTCCTTCGATCGTAAACATATATTCCGAAAAATACCTGTGGTTCCATTATTATATCGATGGAACAGGTTGAAAAAGGCCCGGGCAACAAAGAAGTGAATTTTGGATTCCCGCCTTCTTACGAACCACCCATGCCCACCGCCGTACCCTGCGAGACAAGTGAATTGCCTTTGATTCCATTCTGTTGTACCGCTACTACTTTGTAGACCGGAGCCTCGGTATGGAATTTTCACGAGAGGGATTTTTTTCGCTTGCGCACGTTACGAAGTTTATTTTCGAAAATGCTTTATGTCTTTGTAGAAAAATGTTCGGCGCCGTTGGTTTATGATTAAATTTCCCACGAGTGTAGATAAGGACGAGTCAGTCATCTAATAAACATACATTTGTACAATCAACAAATATTTTATCTGCAAACACTACTAGTTTTGCGAGTTCTTTTTGACTTGAAGGCGTAAAATACCGATTCCATTCACGTTTAAATTATTGAGAAAAATTCGAGAAATACGATATTATATGCCATTTTACTGTTAAATTGAATTTATAATCATTAGCATGGATAGATGGAACACTTAAGTTTTTTTTCGTAAATGCTATTTTCATTATCCAAATTCTATGGAGATCTAGAAGAAATATTCCTTTAGGACATCTGTATTCTATGTTTCCTAGTTGTTGGTGCCAAATACCCGGATATTGTTCTTTGCCAAGTCTCCTAAAAATTATGTAGAAATTTTCCTTTCATAATATCCAGTTAACTTGAGACAGATCTATTTTGAAAATTAAACGAAATTTTGGAAAAAATGTTAGGTAACACCGGTACACCGCCGATACTTTCGACTTCATAGAATTTTATGGAATATTCCTCTAATAAAAAAAATTTCTGCATCATATAAAGTTGTCTTAAGCTAAGTGGTCCACCTTGTACACGTTAACGCGCTGTATTTTTACCAATTTTCCCCTGTCACTATTAGCAACATTTTTGAATCTGCTTTATGCACCTCTAAATATAAAATACCAATAATCAAAGATCAAAAGATAAATTATACTTCTAATCCTTTATCTCGCTGATATGAAGAGCTCCCCTTCTGTTTTTCTTTAACCGATCTTGTAATTAATTTAAAGTTTAATTTATTATTTGAATATAGCGGTTTATTTTTACTTCTTTAAATGATCAATTTACCTTTCGGAATCTTGTTTTATCCCCTTTTCAAAATGTTTATTTACAAGCTGCCCGTAATATAAATTTTACACTGTTTTAATTTAATTACTAACTGAATTTTTTTTTAATTTCCTATATGGTAAGTTATATATAAAAAAATAATACAGTTAATAATTAAATTAAAATATTGTAAAATTTATATTATGGGCAGCTTTAAAATAAACATTTTGAAAAAGGGATAAAACAAGATTCCGAAAGGTAGAAAGAATCTTGTTTTATCCCTTTTTCAAAATGTTTATTTACAAGCTGCCCATAATATAAATTTTACACTGTTTTAATTTAATTATTAACTGCATTTTTTTTTTAATTTCTTATATGGTAAGTTATATATAAAAAAATAATACAGTTAACAATTAAATTAAAATATTGTAAAATTTATATTATGGGGAGCTTTAAAATAAACATTTTGAAAAAGGAATACGTAAATCGATTATTATTTAAAGAAGTAAAAATAAATTGGCACACCCAAATAACAAATTTAATCGTTTAGTAGATTATTCTAAATACAATTTTGGTTTTAAAGAGAACTTGTTTTGTCCAGCGTTTCCCGAAAGAACGTAACAAGTGCATTGCTGTGGAATTTTACACAGACTGAAGGTTCCTTTTAGTTGCCACCCGCATAGCCGACATTTTTAAATGCCTGGGAATACTTCGGTCAGCTGATTGATATGGGTTTCTTCATTCTTGTTCTGGGAAAGGCGGGAAGAGTCGATCTAACCGTTTCAAGGCAATTTCTCGATATTCTATGTTGTGGAGGACTTCTCATATGTGAGCCGAGATGGGGCCTCGTACAAATAATAAAAGCAAAATAACCACTTATCACGGTAGATAAAAGAAGCTGTGGCTGTACCTGCAATTCTGGTCACGTCTTGAGAGACTAATTTGTCTTCGACTGTGACTCTTGCGTACTTAAAAAGAGGATTTATATGGTTACGCTTTGTATGACCATATTTCGTGTAAAGAATAGCAATTCTAATCCATTCTCTTCGTTTTCAAAAATGTTATTTTTCAATGGGAAGAATTATGCTTTCCAAAGAAAAGGCACAGGTTTATTTATTCTATTGATATTTGAGAAATTGATGTTAAAATATTTCTGTTTATACTTCATTTTGTTTTACATTTGGCTTTGTTGACTTTATTTTGTTAAAGCAACAAAATTTATTATTATGTTAACTAATACATTTATTACAACAATCAATTACATTTATTAAATTGAAACCTGTTTATCAATTCGTTTATTAACTTACTTTGTGACAAGTCAAACAAATTTTAGAGATTTTTCATTAGATATTAATAATAATATGTGTGTTCATCGATATAATAAATCATTTATTAAAATGATAATCTCGTTCGTTGGACCAATTTTAATAAAAAAATTGTTACGCTTTTATTTTACTTTCAGGTTCATAGCTCTCGTAGTTTTTTTTTTTTTTTATGAACGAAGTAATTAGTGAGAATTGCGGGTTACTTTAGCCAAATATCACCATGGCTGGTGATTGATTTGTCCAATAGTCCAAGTATCATTTGACTGGTTTTAATTTGTGTTCATAGACATTGTCCAACGTAAACATAATGATTCCGATTTGCATTTAAAGCAAAATGCATAAATTTGGTTATAGAGAGGTTCATATTTTATATCACACTCACTTATTTATATAAAAAAGATCATTTAAGAGTAAAATTTGTGATTCTCGTCAATAACATCTGAATTCTTCATTATATAAAGTATTTTAATGCATCTTAACGGTTGAAAACCAATCAAACAACATTCTCGCGGCGAGAAAGGCCCTGTATAAGCGTCAATACTAATTACAAAACTAAAGGATCATCGTTTATACGAAATTCCTATTATTATCGTTCTGTTGTACACAATACCAAGCGGGCATTTTTATTGAATCTCCGCTGGTAGTGTCGTATGGAATATTGTGTGAACAAGAATTTGGCGCCAATTCTGTGTCAGTGACCTTGAACTGAGGATTTCTTGGAATGAATTTGTGCTGCTTTGTGAAATGTTTTTATTCCTTCTACTTCTTCTTTTACTCGTTACAGTGCGTATTATATAATCCCAGATTATACCGATTTTTTTCGAAATTTAATTAGAGGTAATTGCTCTTAGCTGATGATCAAATCGGCCGTCATTTTCATCCGGTGAAATTATCGAAAAATAACGACCGGATGTGTTACGACACAAATGAGAAAATTCTCAAAATGGTTGTAACGCACGTAGGTAGCATAAAGTCAAATACTGTTAGATCTTTGAAGAAAAAAAAAACGTTCTTCGTGACGACATCTATAAGAAAAAAAATGCTATTTATGCCTATATGTCTGTTAAACCTCCGGAAATGGTGATTTTAGACTAGTAAGGTGTTAATCTTTTTTTTTTGCATATTTAATAAATACTTAAGATTCATTTTATAAAAAAAAGTAAGGCTTATGTCAGCTTCCTTTTTGGTAACTCGTTGAAATAAATGCTAAATTTACTTGCTTGTGTTACAAAAAAAAAGAACCAAAATATGAAAAAATTCTAACTGACATTTCAGTTTTATAAGCCAAATGTTGTAGGATTATGTTGCAGGGAGTTTTAATTCAGAATATAAAATTACCACGTCGTCCATATGTCATTAACCAATTGATATTGCATATATCAAAGAATACCCCATCCTATGTAACTTAATATCTTCACATAAGCCGAGTATAAAGTGCTTAATGGTTTAATCAAACAAATGGAAGATCTAATATCTCATTATCTCATTTTAATTAATCGCTAATCAAAAAATAAGATATAAAGTTAGTAAGAAATAAATTTCACTACCACGAGAAGATATTAACGAGCTTCTTTGTAGAGACTGCGAGATTTAGGAATTAAAAATACCATATCTATATGTGAACGTGGCATGTGGCCCCCATGGATCGATTGGGGTTTGTTATTCAGACAACAGATTCTGCCTAGTCACAAATGTTTTTAAAATATAATGTGATACGAATATGGTTTTTTTTTAATATTATTTGCACTTCCTATCAGTTATTAATTAAATACTCAATTTTATTATTGTTTTAGATTTGTTGTGATTTATTAACACATAATTGCTTTTGTAATAAAATGGTTACGTAAGCATTCAAATAAATTTCCGTTAAGAATAAGAACGGCTAGACTCTTATCGTTTGTTTGTGTGTGCGCAAAAATATTGTAGCTGACCCAGTTTATAAAGCACATCCTTATTAGTATATTAATTGCGATTAATTATTTTATGTGTACAATATGGCGGAATCTAAATGAGGAAGATGACTCATCTCTGCAGAAGCATGCGTAGAAAAAAACAGAGAGATGTTACGAAACGCGTAAAAGCGGCAAATATTAAGTAACCCTAATTTGTAACAACTGACAAATGTTAGATCTGCTGCGTACTAATTGAAGCAATAGTTGAAAAGTCTACGAACTGTTGACCTGCATATTTTACGAAAGCACATGTGTTTGCCAGTACGACTAAACATTACAGCGAGAAAGACGAAGAAACGCTTTTGCAGAACCTTTGATTTTATAAAATTATTTGCGTTGATGAATTTATCTTAGGGACGTAGCGGAGATTTTTGAATTATTTTTATTGTTTTAAAAATCTTAAACCATGATTTTAGAATTTTGAAGATTTGCAAGTATTATTGAGAAAACGTAACATCGCCTTGAAACCAATCACTTCGGTGATTTTATTTAAACATTTAGCTGATCATGTTGAGGAATTTGCGAAAATTCTAAAAAAAAAAAGTTTGAAGACTATACCATCCCAATTAATTAGTCTTTTGGGCCAATAGCCTCCTATGAGACTTGAGAATAGAATGTAGTTGATTATAGGTGCATGAAAGCTCCTACGGACGTGGCTTTGCAAGCATCGCTGGATGGAAATCCAACATACACGTCTATAAAATTGCCAAAAGTATTGACGGCTAGATATGCTCGTGTTCCAGTTTTAGAAGAAAATACGAGACTATTGACCCTGTCGAATGTTGAGCGGCAGTGTAAGAACTGTTGATCACAAGGTAATGCAGAAGGATTTAACTTTCGTCTTGTTACTACAATATTGCTGCTGAAACAGGCGAAACAATATTGATCATGTTTTTTATACATGTTCAATTGATCAGTATTTGTTGTAATAACAAATTTATTTATATGGAAAATGGTGTAAATGTTGACAGCGTTATTATAATAAAATTAGTTCATATACATTTTGATTACGTGCTTATGAGTTTACAGCGAGATAATATGAAATATAAAACGAAATGAGCTCGAGTACAGCGAAGACGTAATCCCATTCATAACTTCTCTAAATCTTCACTTCGAATGGGATGTTACCTCGTATACATATTACATATAATGCACATGCACTATTTCGTCGTCTGAAGCTGGTATTGTTCATGTAAATTGTCCATCTACGAAGAGACTGAAATGGTTGGTGCACTGCTTAGAAAGGAAATAGTCTGATTGACATGGTCACTGAACTGCACTAACCACATCTGTTGATAATATATGTCATTGTCTCGCAACGCAAACGTACAATCTGCACTTCACACTTGATTGATAGCCGATCCTGCCTTAATATTAAATAGGCAATAATAAGGAAAAAATGTCACTTTATGTTTGCCGCGATTATAGCAATCTCATATGTAACGTCTTAGGAGATTACTTCACTAAATGGCGACATTTTTTTCAATTCTGTAACATAAATATGTCAATTTACAATGCGGAATGATGAATAAAATAAAAATTTGATGTTTTTTTGCGGGAGCACACTGTTTGAAAATGAAAACGCATTAAGGAGTTCCACTCAAGCTGTTTTAAGAAGAAATCATCCATATAAACCTCAAGTGCCTCGTCGAGGATATTCAATGCATTTTAATTCTGCAAAATGGTTTAGATTTAGTTCGCGAGGAATTTCTTTAAACAAAACATCATTTTCCCGTAATCCAACGATTTGCTTCCTTATTTGCTTATAAGTAAACTCCACACTTGAGGAAAACTCATGTCATAACGTACTGATAATCTCATTCTCAAAAGGGTTTTTAGCAAGTTAAAGAAAATATTCAAATATTTAGATGTGATGCAATTTTAATTGCAAGGAGTGTAGTCTGACCGCTTTACGTTCCTACTCTGACGTATTTATTGATACCTGCAAACCCTGAAGGCATACTTTTTCCAGAAATTAACAACAAAAGCTACCATAATCCCATATATCACGCCTTCTTAAAAATTCCTTCTATAAAGCAGCAATAATAAGCACAACGAACGAATGCACTCTAATAGAATGTCGCAAGACATAAATTTACCCTCATGTGGTATGAATATAAAAGCTTATTAATATTTGAAACAATAGATAATAGAGGTACCACAGAAATTTTACTGTCTGGCTATAGAGGGAAAATGGTAAAACTGGATTTTTTAAATTGCCGACGACTATCATCGTAAAGGTTGTTTTTATTTTGTGGGTCATGGTTTCACCACATCCGGTGTTGTTATTTCATATTTAATTTCCCATCTTCGAAGAAGGGTGCTTGTTAACAACAGATATTTTAGTGCAGTGATTGCACATTATGTATTCTTATCAGCTTCAGTGTAATTCCGGTCTATTTTTAGCACAATTAAGTTATAAGTATTAGTAAATAAGATAAGTTAGATATCAAAAGCATACATAATTTAAAAATAAAATTCTTAAAACTACCTGTATGTGATATAATGTATGATGTATGAAATTTCTGGGAACTGGAATAAGAGAATTACATCATCAGCTTGCTATGTGTTATTTGGACGATCTTTAGTTTATATGCACTGGGAATATTATTTTGATCGTGTGTTTTATGCATGGCCAAAAGCTAAAAAAGTATCGCAGATTGGGATGAATAGGATCAAAAAGCGGGAATTTTTTTTATAAAAAATCACAAAACCTAAATATGTCATAAAGACCTAAAGCAGCGGACAAACATTACAGAGAAATATAATTCATAGTGTTATTAATAGATATCATGCTTCAAGGAGATCTCAAAAATGAAGGAGTTAAGAAACAGAGTGGTTAAATAGTGTTAAGTAAAGCAGAAGAAAGCGGGGTTACCCCTTCGATATATAATATTTAAATAGAGTTGTTCCTTGCTTTAGAGGAATTGAATTATCCGAAAAAATGTGTCAAAATATTAAATGGGCATATGCTAGTATCACTAGGGGACTACTGATAATTTAAAAAAAAAAATTTTTGAGAAAAATAGTTGAATCGTTTAAAAGGAGATCAAGAACGAA
>LR737420.1:32992-71151 GCA_902655005.2 Marronus borbonicus
CTTTTATTTTGAACTTTCAAAAGCAGTTTTCTGGCAGCTACTCGTCCTTTTAAGCCTGCCGCAATTAATCTTCGTTTCACGGTCGAACGCGAAATAGGATTTCTTCGTGAAACATTGACTTGCTGCGTTATTTCCGGAGCCGTTAGGAATCTGTTTCTTTTTGAAACAAGAACCATGAACTGATCCTCAGCAGCTGTTGTCTTCTTTTCGCGTCCAGAACGTTTCTTATCAGCCAAAGAACCCGTTTCCCCCACCCGTTTTAATGTTGTAAATACACAATTTTTTCGATATTTTTAATTTTTTTGCAATAACTAATAATAGCAGAACGCGTTTCGGAAATTTCTTTTCATTTTGCCATATCAGCACCACGCGTTTATTACGATAGTTAAATTTAAACTAAACTATTATCAAGATCGATTTTATGTTAAATACAAGACGATATCTGCTTTGTTTGTCGTACTAAGTGTTCTATGAATCTCACATTATTCCTTTGTGGAAATATTCGACAATATTTTCAAGTTTACGTTTATAACCCCATAAAAGGGATTAAGAGGAATTTTGCCTGAGGCTGCAGTGGAATATAAATGCGTTATAAATTTGATGGGATAGAAGAGAATACTTTGTAGATTATGTTCATGCATATAGAAATGTATACTCTTTCATATAAAACAAAATCAATTGTCAATATTTCAATTTTGCTTATTTTTCGGAGTTTTTCTTAGTCGTCGCTAAATATATAAACGGTAGTGTATA
This sequence comes from Marronus borbonicus, assembly GCA_902655005.2. NCBI lineage: Eukaryota > Metazoa > Arthropoda > Insecta > Coleoptera > Scarabaeidae > Marronus > Marronus borbonicus. Next base: position 33,746 of record LR737420.1, read on the forward strand.
TTCGTTTATTACCTTTTTTTAAACATTATGCTGCTGCACACAAATATTAAATGTTTTTCTAAAAAATATCACTATTCACAATTTTATCGGCAGTAATTACTAATTTAAAAAATTAAAAATTTATGCCGTCGAGCTCACATTTTATTTTAAAGATTTTGCAGTAACTTGTATATTATTTTAACCCCTTTAATCACACCTACAGTTTTACAATACGCTACAAAATCACAATGTGAAATTGTTTTTTATTCAAACTTAAAGGTTAATTATTAAAACGCCAAGCGGGAAAAAACTATCAAAACTTTGTGTGGTATGCAGTTTTCGAAATCTTGCCGTGAGGCTTTCAAGAAAAAATGGATATTCACCATTGTTAGTATTGATATTATGAGTTAAGCTTGTGCTCGCTAACCAGAATCGTTTTACAAAAAATGAACTTCGGCATGGCTCGCCTAATCGTGTACAGTACAGTATACATCATTTACCTGAAAAAGCTTTATACAAGAAGAAGTTTGATAAGCGTATTAGGGAAGTTTTACTCCGTACAATTCCTGATATTTTTGAACAACGAATTCCCAAATTGATGTTGAATTTCCAGAAATTCCGTGTGCTATTTTTTAATAATAATTTCTTATTTATTCCAAGTAGGAAGTAATAATATTCCAAAGCTCTTCGATCCCATATTTATATTACAGATCTTCGTTGCGTTTGTCGCTTTTGAAGAAAGACAAGGATTGTTGTGACGTGCCCTTATGGCCTCTGTATGTGTGAATAATCTCACCGGCGACTACTGACATTGTATCCACGCCTGCTATATGGACGCAATAATAAACAATTTTATTGATATTAAATTGCACAGGAACTTGCAGGAACGAATGCGCTGTATACTTCATACATATACGTTCATTTCGTTTAGTAATAATTAATAGTCAAGTCAATGTTGCAAGTATGCTAATAAACAAGGAAATAACGGTTGATAACTCTTACTGGATACGAAGAAAAGGCCAGGCAGTCACTTTATACTATCAGGAAAGATGAATGCAAGAGCGAAAAGAACAGAGACGTTCAGCGAAAGTATGCGAAAATGAATTCTATTCGTAACATTAACTCCAAAACCTGCTTCCTCGGAGACGCATGGCAGCATCTTATGCTTATTAATACAACAATCACTTTTCGCATTTCTTCACTACGCAGCTTGATTCTTGCGTGTTGTTAGGAATGCATACCATACCACACACATTGTTTTTGCAAATTGTACAGTAGAAGCCTCTTGCCTGTTTATTAAATTCTTCAATGTTGTTAGACTAATGTAAACAGCAAGAACTGTTAAAGAATAATTTTAACAGATGCTATCACAAGAAAAGAAGAAGCTATATGTGGCGGATGGTTGACACTTAACTCTTCGGGCAAAGCCGTAAATAAATATCTTAAAGAAGGGGGCAATGGGGAATGTTGTTCTTTTAGTATTGAATACTTTACTTGTTAATCAAGCTGATCTTGTTCTTTTCATTTCGAAGACGTTTAGAAGACCAAGATGACGCAGTGTAATCGGTATTTTTTGTACTGATTGTGTTTTCTTTATGATTTCTTTAAATCGTTTAAATCCCACTTAAAATCTTAGTTCCTGTTAACCTGCTGAAAAAGCTTTTTGAGCTCACTATGTATACCGTTCTGGAATTATTTTGAAATTTAACCAAAGAAGTTAGAGTAATAGAAAGAAGCAGCACCGTATAATAGTCACTATTTCCTTACGCGAGGCACACATAACGTGAATTTACTGAAACTGTTGATGTGATGAAAGTGATTAAAATCTGGAAATGAAAATGTGGATGCAGCAGTATGAATTTTTAATAATTAATTATTGCTGAACATTGGATTTAAATGTTACTGCAAGAATCAAGTGTCTCCGCTATTTTGGGAAAATGAATTGCATACATTGTCGTTTTCAACCCTGTGTTGTAGGAACAATATGTCTCCTTTGCAGCACTGCTTAAATATATTAGCGAATACAAGTTTTATCGTAGAATAATGGAAGAAATCCTCAACTTTTTACTGGACGAAGGCGCATATTCTTTCATAACATTGCTTATTAGGTTAAAACTCTTATTAGGTAAAAACAAAAAGAAGTTATTTGTGAGACAGTAGGAGCCAAAGGGCATCCCAATAAATGCCTACATAATCAAGTTTCGCAGTCTTGAAAAATTGTGAAAATTCTGGCTGGTGATAAAATACTTCTATACCAAAAAAAAAAAAATCTTCTAAAAAAAACCTCATAGGTTTAAGCATGTTATGGACATTGGTAGAGAATCTGTGCTAGAATGCCATGTGTGGCTTTGTAGCAACATTGAAGCGGTACAACGTCAATAAAAGGCAGAAGAGATAGAGAATGTAGAATGACGAAACAATCTCCAGTTTCGTATGTTGTGAAGCTGTACCTAGAATAAATGTTTCTTTTTTGTTAGCATTTTATGTCCAAATTATGTTCTGGGGGCAATGGTATAAATATTTTAGTTTTAAGGGAGTTACAACTGTAAATATTCTATTATACAAACTTCTTTGGATTTAACTCAATCAATTTGCTGAGATTGGCAGCAAGTACTCATATTGACATTCACTGTAAGATAAACAATCTAGAGTCTAATGAATTTTAATTCTATTATAATTTGAAACAGGAATAGGTTTCAACCGGATGTGCCTTATCAGCCCAGTCAGATCTTAAATAATCTCTAGCCGAATTAATACAAATCATAAATTAACCTAAGTAGCAATTATACAATAAAGCACATTATCCTATTGGAGAAACGCTGTTAGTAAATACATGAGCGATGAGCGAAAGATGTGAATAAAACGAAGTGCGAAACATACATTGTTGATGTTGCATATATTTTTTTGTGACTCTGAAGAAGAGGAAAACATTGCGCGAAAAGGATTTATGTTACTAAATATGAATATTTGAAAGGGCATGCCGGAAATCGTGTCTAAAAAAGCGTTAAAATATAAACAATCTCAGTACTATATGGATCTTGATATCTCCTATCTATATTCTATTTGTATAAATCATACAGGAACAAATTATGAATGAATAACATATACTGTCAGATCGCACGTTATTTTATCGAAATTTTGATGAACATAAAAGCGAAAGGCATTTAATCAGAGGAAATTTAAATACAATATTTGTCATTAAATCAAATATAACAATTTAAAAATAGACGTGTTCAGTGTAATTTTATGTTATGAATATTATCGAAATTTAATATCGAATCTTTGAAAATTCCAATTACGTTTTATGCTCTAAGGGTATGCCGTGCTAAGTAGGCATCTGGTGAGCCCCAAAGCAAAAGAGATACACTAGCATGGTTCAAGAATAGAAGGTATTGGAACAGGTATAGGGATTAGTGGGCTTAACGTTCAACGAAAGGGACCTTAGATTACCGGCAGAATTTTTGATAAATCGTATAGCCCTAAAATATCACTTGTTAAAACTAGGAAAGCTGAAGATCTAATCCGTTGTCTTTGCCAAGAAGATCTGAAGACTTCAGAAGACATTCTATGCAAATGTGTTGCCATTAAACGCGCACGACTAGTAGAGTAGACCATTTCTTGCGCATCTATTGCACTGAAGGAAGAAGATGTTGGAGCAGTACTAAGGTTTGTTAAAAACCTCCAACTATGGTAAGTATCGGCAACCTACGCAAGTTTAATTAATTATATAATAATTAATCGGGGACGATTGTTTCACGAATGGTCCTCATCATCAACCGGTAACATTATCGCCATAGCCCTTGCTATCATTATTAACCTCCAACTTTCTAACACACGCAACGGTATTTTGTTACAATAGAACTATTAACATCGCAATAATAATAGTCATAATCTACGGATGCCACAAGTTTATCAGTTTGGCTACCATCGTGATTTAATACAGACAGCTTCATGTCTTCTGACAAACTACCGAAAATCACCGATTATTTCTATTGTATGTACACTGTCGTTCAGAGAAGTTCGGTCGGTTATTAAAAAACATGAAAGGGTTACAGAAACAAACGAAGCTAAATACAAAATGCAATTTTATTGTATGTACAGGTAAAAAAGACAAAAATAAATAAATAAAAAGTTATTCTGGCGTAATATAACATACTGAACATTATATTTTTTTTTTCATCGAAAAAACCTCCTTTGCTGTTAATCACCGCCCGAACTATTCTAGGCATTCTTTCGATAAGTTTTGTTAAAACGGATTGTGGAATATTAATCCATTCATGTTGCAGAATATTCCGTAAATGTTCTTGTGAAGTTGGGCGTATTTTTCGGATCCTCCTGTCCAGTTCATCCCCCAACAACTCTATAGGGTTCAAATCTGGACTTTGTGGGGGCCATGTCATTACTTTCAGGGTGTGCTGTTCTTCTTGCTCCTTTAGATAGTTCTTACGCACTAACGCAGTGTGCTTTGGGTCGTTGTCATGCATGAATGTAAAGTTACGGCCTATTATACGCAATCCTGATGGCACTGCATGATTCTGGAGTATTGCAAAAGAATCTTCCTTCCTCATTACACCCTGCACTCTGCATAAATCTCCCGTCCCAGCAAGGAGAAACATCCCCACACTAACACAGAACCACGCCCTTGCTTCACTGTAGGCACAATGCAATTCGGGATCACTTTTCGGTTTTAGATCTTCGGACATAAACTCGTCGATTTTGCCCAAAAACGTCAAACTTTGACTCGTCACTCCAAAGCACGTGTTTCCAATCATCTAACGACCAATCTAGATGAGAACGGGCCCACTGTAGCCGTTTTGCTCTGTTGTCCCGACGTAATCAGGGTTTTGAAATGGCAATGCGTCCATGAAGGTCCGCTTGTTGAAGTCAACGTTTTACCGTACTCGCCGAAACTTGTTCTTCACGCCCGCGATTGACTTCGGCTGCTATTTGTGGCGCTGTTAATTTTCTATTACGTTTGCTTAATAATACAATTCTCAAATCTTCAGCTTTTGTTGTTTTCCTAGATGCTCCAGGACGAACACGATTTTCTATAGTTCCAGTTGTCCGATATCGCTTTATGATGTCATTTACTGTTGAACTTCTCATATTTATTTTTTCAGCAATTTGTCGCCCCGAATATCCTTCTTCAAACAGCGCAATAATGCGTAATGAACGTTTTTCTACGCTGGTTGGCTTGCTACGTGCCATTTTGAAGTAAATTTTCTTAAAACTTTCGCGCAAAAACGACAGATGCACACCGACACACGTTTAACAGTAAAATGAAGCAAATTTATATTTTTACGCCTGTGATAAATAAACAAGAGTGATACTGCGGTATATTTCCTAAATGTATTGTTCGTTAATAATCCCCAAACGACCCGTTTCAAAAGATCGGTACTTCAGAGAAATTCTTGGAATGATAATAAAAGGGACTTTATTGTGGTTGTCGCAATATTTCTTCTTTACATAATAATTTATGGCTTTAACCCCTTAGAAAAGAGTGTATGCTTAATATTTTTCTAATTTTATGTATTAATAATTGTATACAGTGTGATATAATAGATTTTTATTGTATGACTGAACTTCACTGAACGGCAGTGTATATTGCTGATTGGATAATATTAATTACCAGCTTGTAAAGAAAATCATTTTGGACCGATTATTGTTAGTACAAAGCCTCGTGATGGAATTTTCAACTCAAAGCTTATTATTTGAAGTACAAATTCTATTTAGAAGAAAAAAAGCTGGAAGGTTTGATGTTTGAAGAACAGCATATTACTAAAATTGTATTCATCCATAAATAACATTACGTTCGTAGAATCTGATGTTACAATTATTTTAAACTAATCGCGGTAATACGAACGTAGATATGATGAGAGATGATGTCAGGGAGATAATAGAAGTATAAATCAAAACTTCCTTCCTTATTTAAAGATGCTAGTTAAACTTGAGTTTCTCCATTGGGAAAAGACCTTGGGAATATTGTCTATGATGTTTTGGTATTGTCTTTATCTTTCAAAGAAAGCGACATTGTGTGTTAGAGAAAGAAGGTGAATTTTCTTGTATTTGTAATATTAATTAAATAATATTACAAATACAAGAAAAATGTTGTAAATATTTATTTTGTGCTAGGATCTGTAATAAAAGTATTGTAAGAATATTTTCTACACGAAATTAGTATTGGGGAGAATTCAAAATTATACCTATAATATGGGATTGAAAGGTGTTAAACGGATATATGTAAATACATTGAAGAATTGGTAACAGATAAACGAGGACGAGATAAAACTTTTGATAAGGAACCTCGTCATAAGCATGATATGGTAAAATAACCCAGCTGGATAGTAGGTCAAATTACTTAGTCGCTAAAAATTTTACAGGATTTGTAGATTGAATCGTTATTGTACGAGCAAAGAAAGTGCGAGTTTCTGCGTTTCGAGTTTGGGGAAATTTTTACTTCATTATTACAAAGTGAAATAACATTCTTACGTAGTGAAATTGTATCCTTAAAAAATGAAATACGCGCGATTTGCGAATGAAATGTTGAATTAATAAAGTTATTAGCAAACCGCAAAGTAAATGAAACAATAATTGAAACAAATGGATTATACGAAAATTTGCCTGCTGAATCGCGAATATTTCGCACAAGGTCACGTTTGCCGACAAGGTAAAAACTTCTTCCACAATTCAAAAAAAAAAGAAAAAAGGTTTTTTTTTATGAAAATACATCATACGATAAACAGATATTCCAAATTTGGATACAAGGAGCGACCGTAAGAAAACTACACATCATTATCAATTCCAGAAACGTAACAAATTTGATGCTATTGAGGGAACTGCTACGACGACTGATTTTGCTATTATTGAGGGTATCACAAGATACAGTGCTCGACATTTGATTACTTTCATCTCACAATTGACGCCATTTCGTTGAAACACTAACGTTTTAGTTAAAATGACTATAAAAATAGTTAAATTAGGTCCTTTGTACAAATCTAGACGCCAGTTTGCCTTAACAATTTCAAAAACCAATTTTTGTGGATGTTTTTTTCACTCTGATGGTAATTTTCAAAGCGACAATTGATTACTCCCACCAAAAAAAAACAACAAGAAATTTATTTTAATAAGACCTCCTCGTTTCTCATTAATTGCTAATATGCGATGAGCCAACGAAGTAAATAAATTATTTAACAAATTCATTGGAATTGCTTCCCACGTGGTTCTTATGGCTAACATCAGTTCTTCTCAGGTGTTAAACTGTTTTTCTTCGCCGTAAACTTGTCTCGTCATCCAGCCCCATAAGTTTTCTATATTATTCATGTCTGTAAAAAGGGCAGGCCATTCCAGAACATCGATATTGTTGTCGTTCATCCATCTGTTGATTATTCTTGCTGTGTAAATTGGCACATTATCATGTTGAAATGTCCATTCTTCATCGGGAAACACCAAGTCAATATCAGCGATTTGTCTCTGGAGCAACCCCAGGTACTTTTGAGTAGTCTGTTTTCCGTCCAGAATTTCTAGTCTCACTGTTCCTCGACTTGAAATCGCACCCCAAACCATTACTGATCTAGCCCGGCTATGACGACGTGAGAAAAACCGTTCTGCCAACTGCAAATCGTCAAAATAATATTGGAAGCCATCAGGTCTATCCAAATTAATTTTTTTCTCATCATCGAAGACAATCGTTTTCCACTCATTTACCCATTCGCGATGATTACAAGGAAATTCTAATCGGCCTTGCTTACGATGCTCCGGCAGGAAGGGTTTCTTGCGCAGTTTTCTCTTTTCAAGTGTGGACATTTCTTTATTATCCTTTGGATGGTTCGTACAGAAGCATGAGTTCCGACTTTATCCCTAATTTGCTTAGCTGTAGCACAAGAATTGAACGCCATCCGCAAAATCGCACGATGCTCCTTTGCTGTTGTTGCCATTGCAATGCGACCTCTCCGATTATTGCCATAGTTTTCGATGTTTTTCCGGTATGCATTAACTACCCACGTGCTTCGTTCAATTTTTCTGGCGATTTCTATTCATTTATTTTACGGCCCGCAGCTAATTGTAATTAAAAAATATAGTAAGAGTAATCAAGTGTCGCAATAAAAATGACAATGAAACTTTTGAAAATGGCAAAAATATTATTTATCGTATCACCTAAAAAATAAAGACGTTTCTTCAATCAATTTCGAAAAATTAGAAACCAAAAGACCAGAAGAATATACATCGTTCAAAATATGGATCCGGATGGATATGATGGGGATTATAGCAAATCCTGCTCTTGGCTTAAACATGTTTGTGTAAATCGTATTTTCGCCCGTTTTTAAAGAAAGAACATCAAACAATCAATCAAAGAAATCAAACATCAAAACGATTAACTTCGATTGTTATTGTGCATCAGAAAATCAGATGTTTTAATAATAAAGTGTCAAGTTTCTTGAGAAGTAAATTGATATTAACCGAACTGTGTTCCATACATATCAAGGGCTATAAGTTGATTGTGTCAACATTGGAGTTCCTCCGGAATCGGTTCTTGGGTCTACGTTTTTTGATCTTTTCGCTTTCGGTACGTTGGGACACTTAAAGAGTAAAAGAAAGCACTAGCCACAAGGAAAATAAATAACTTTTATTCTTTCAAAAAGAAAGCATAGAAATTATGCTCTTAAATATAAACTGATTTGAAGTATTTCTTCTTATTGATTCAACATTGCTTGTACCACATTCCTTTCTGCTTTTTTTGGTTTATTTCTTTGTCCCATTTCTTGTCAAACATTGTTTTTGAAATAAATGCTATTATTATTGTTATTATTTAGAAACGCAGCAACATTTTCAAATTACTATTTTCTTTGTTTTGTACTTTTATAAATATGCCCTCTGCAAATAACGGTCGGTAGTTTTCTGTGTGCACATATCAATTTTAGATTTAATCTTTCCTGCTTTTTAAACCTTTGATAATTCAAGTAATAATAATTGTTTCGGTTTTTGGGGTTGCTTTGTTCACCTAAATGTGCCATCTTTTCAGATGTTAGAGGAATTTTGCGATATTGGCTCTGGCAGAAATATAGCTGTCTGCTTATATTAAGAATGCATCTTTATAAATTGATGTATGCATTTGTGAGCACCGACAAAAGTACAATTCAATGAAATTTTTTCTCATTTCATGCGATAAATCTATCGAACAGACATGAATAAGGGTGAATTTGTTTGGTAAAAATTATGCTTTGGGATCTGCGATGAACTTGTATGTTTGGCAGATTTGAATGTGGATTTCTTGAAACTTAATCATCACTGTACGGTCAATTTAAATTCTTTTATGAATTCTTGTGGACTTATACAATTAATAAGCAAGCCTACAGTGTTACCGGATGTTCTTCCTCCTTAATCGTTGTAATTGTAACCTCTGGAGCATATGAGTTCTGCTGTTGGCGATAGGATGGATGTCGGTGTAAATTTTTATCATATTTTTTTTTTTACTTTCAATAGTGCTTATCCGTTTTATAGGACATATCATGATTTCAAAAACTTTAACTTAGACGCTTTCTTGATGGACCTGCGTAACAGACCTTGGTTTGGTAATTATGAAGTACATGTTCCTCGGAGATTAAAGCTGTGATTAAGTTGCAAAATACGGCACATCGAAAATTCCAGACATCGCGAAAAGATACCGATCGCGTCCATTATAAAACTGTTAGAAATTATATCAACTCTGCAAAAAATAAATATGCATATATTTACAATTTTCCAATCATGATATTAAAGAGCTGTGGAAGTCACTGAATTGTTTGTCGGCGACTCCTGGACGACGTAATAGGCGCCTTCCTAATTCGCTAACTAATCCAACTCATCTAATTGAATATTTTATCACCTGCTTACCGCTAATTGATCCTGATCCCAATTTGATGACTTTGTATGGTACGATTAGAATAAAAGATTTTTTTAATGAACTTACTTGTCTTTTTTTTTTTTTTCATCATTTACACTTGTTTTATAAGTTCTGGTATTTCTGAAATTTATTAGTACGGATGTTCAGGTGGAAGAACAGAGGCTCTGCTTTTAGAGACCTATAAACCTGCACTATTTATCACTACTATTACATTACTTATAATAATGTAGAGTTTAATAATATATCTCCTTTTTTGTACTGGCGATAAGGACCTTTATTACCATTATTTCCCTCTGGTTTCATTATTATTGGTATTATTAGTCTCCGACAAAAATAATACAAAATGAAGATGAACAGGATAGTGTTATTTAAGATATTTCTGCCAAACCTAGACAAGTTACAATAATTTTGGTCCTCCTTGTATTTACCTCCAGCACTAATTAAGATATCTTAGCGAAACGAAGAGTAAAATAAAGCGATGGAATGCAACGACAATTGATGTAATAATAATTTCCGCAAGGAGCACAGACCAACTGAATTATAAATAATTAAATGTTGTTATTTGTAAACGTAATAACGTACCGGATGAAGCACACAGTATGTTGCGTGTGTTTCAATAGAAAACAAATTAAACGAAAAAAAAGACCGAGGAAGAGAAGAAGAAGGAGTTCATCTTCACTGCGTGTGTTGCCTCCTCTTGCAACGGCCCCGATTCAAATGAATTGAATGGGGGTGCAGCACTATCAACAGCATCTCACAACACACTCTTGTCCAACCGCATTCCAAACACAAGATGAGAAGAGCGCTAGCGCTGAGATTGGATACCATCTCACGGCTGGCTCATGGTTTATCAGCATTGTATGAAACAAAATAATATTCTCGAACTTGCTAACAATTGAAATACTTAATAGATGTATACACTGTATACATACATGTGTTGTATTTGTTCTTACTTATTCGGACGTAGGCATTAAACATTCCGTGGCCATATTCTTTTTTTTTATGTTTCTGCTTTCTTTTTTCGTTAGATCCTTTTCTTGGAACGGAACCTTATTAGCAATTCAATGTTTCGTTAATATATGCGGCTCATATTAGCAAATCTAATGTATGTATTAGATTATACAGCTTTGTTAAAAATTTCTGAACATTATTGTTGCAGAAGAAATGCGTTGGAAAACGAAAAGATTCGTTTTTATATAATGTAATATGCTGCATTATATAATTATTATATCGTAACAACATTAAAGTGTCGACACACTCCTCGCCACACAAGTTTATTTAATTAATTCGGAACAGTTGTTTCGAAAATGCGTTGATTCCCATTATCATCCGTATGATTGACACTTTAGTGTTGTTGCCTATACAACCCCATGGCCCTTGTCATAATTAATTATTATATCATATCGAATTTTAGTTATAACTTGTTTTTTGTCAAAGAACTGAAAGGTTTATACAATCACATTGTTCTTGAACTAGAAAAAAAAAGAGGAAATAGAAAGAATAACGCAAGCAAAAATGAGACTAAGAAGAATAACGTTGCTGAAACTGATGTTTCAGAAACATACAAGGAAGGTGTTAGACGTGAAGAACTTCAAACATCAGATGAAATAGAAGCTGGAAAATAAAATTTTTCAGGCAGAATTACAGTAAAAAGGGATGCCACAGAAAACATAAATACTGTAGAATCGACTCTGTGTAAAAGAATTTGTACAAAGAACAGAAACAATAATAGGAAATGTTCTCCTTTCAGTCCTTCTAAATACAATTTGTTTACTTATGCGTCATTTTTTAATTTAATGGGATGCTTTAGCTTGTCAAGTATAAGCAAACATGTAAGATGTAATGGTTGAACTTCCAAAGTTGTTAGTGTTTTCTTTTCATTGTGCTCACACTGGGTACTGAAAATGTTGACAGAGGTGTAGAAAACCGCGTACAAAGGCGTTTAGCCAGTTCGTTGACTTCCCCAGAGTGGTACAGTGAGGAAGGTAATGATTTTTTAAACCAAATTGTTACAAGAAATCCATGGAATGGAATTCAACATCACTCATGAGAGCGAAGTTCAGGCAAACAATTTCAGCCCGGAAAATCATGTGTACTGTGTTTTGGGACAGGAGTAATTGGTGTTAACCCCACATGAGTGAAAGCTTCCCAGCAACGAACTAGGAACTTTCTTTAACCAACTCTTTGGAAGGATACCGGTTGGTCGCTAACATGAGGAGCATGCGAAAATGGTGCTCTCTAGCATGAGGAGCAACCCTTCTCAACCCTTAATGAGTGACGGTTGGTACCTATCTCTCGGAACCTACCTCACATCTTGCCCAGAAAGTGACAACTAACGGCCTGTCGGAACCTAGGTTGCCAAGCACTGGCAACTATCGACCAGGAACCGACCATGATAATTGCCTATACAACGGGATGATGTTCGTTAGCCAAAAAACCTGGTATTGAATCAAATCATGACAGCTAGCTCCAGGTCTTAGGGTCCAGGCAATGAGCTCCTGGCATTAGGATGAAGCTCCGCACTACACAAGTTTAATTAATCAATTCGGGATAGCTGTTTCGAGGATGCGTTGATTCTCATTTTTAACTGTATGACCGAATAATGCGAGAAAAAGTTCTAATTCTAACATCTAATATAATTCTATTTAGCATGATTGCTTTGGTAGTGTGAGTGCTATAATTAAGTTAATACAAGCTGATATCCATACGGTTGAAAATGAGGATCGACGCATCTTCGAAACAGTTGTCCCGGATTAATTAATTAAACTTGTGTGATGCGGAGTGAGCCTATACCTTAGTGTTGTTTGATATGTCCTTAGATTTTGTGTAACAATTAAAAAAAATATATTATTGCTGCCAATCACATTATTTCAAAGTGAAAGCAGTTGCTTTATTATTTTCCTCTAACATTGCTTATAATGTTACGATTTTTTTATGCGCCTTGTATGCCACCATATTCATTTATTTATGATACTTTAACTTTGCTAACTCGGTTAATTTAAATAAGATTAGACGCATATTAATATGATTTCACCGGATTTATTACAACAATTTTACTGGAAGTATAAATGAACTTGAGGAGTCCTGTCGTATCAGTATCGTATTGATACCTACACTGTTCGTCCGTTACAAAAAGTCAAAAACTATTAAGCAAGCGTACAAAAAAATTACAATAACAATTTTCTCTTTTTCCATGTGTGGGTCGTATCTTGGCTAAAAGGAAGTTTCTGGTGCCTACGTAGTTAATGGTTTTGGTTGATTATTTATATCTGACACTGCGTGTGAGGTTTTAAGCTTAGGTTTAACGCATATAACAACTCTGAATAACGTTTCTTTGATGCCTAAAAAGTAGTACAGCGATCGCAACGCAACGGCGCTGCTGCTTCTTTTCTAGGATAGTTAAAAAAAATGTGATGTTTACGAAATTAACTTCTTTTCCTGTAATAGATGATGCAATTGCAATGCAGGACAGATTTAGTCTATGCATGGGCGGATATTACAGTTAGATTAAAAAAAAAGTGTACAGGAAGTGTTAAGGAAATATTAATTTGTTAATATCTGAATATATTAAATTAAATTCGTTAATTATATTTAATTTATATTATCTGTATTTGTTATGGTTAAAGTTGTCGAGATTTTTCATGGGATATTTTTGTTTCTTTGTATTCTTCTTCCTTACTCTCATTTAAATGTTCGTCGTTTCGTCGTCCGTCGATAACATCATTGTTTTTGTGCAATGTATATCGCATTAGGAGGCAAACAGGCAACAAATATGTTGCCATCACTTAATTTAAGTATTTAAACAGCGGTGCCTGTTCGTCTAGTTTACTTTTACTTGCGAATTTCTTGAAAATTTGGCAATCAATCCAGGCAAATTTTTGGCTGTAGTGGTCAACTGAAAGTGTTTTATCTGTAATGAGAAGGACCTTCCTTTTTTCGTTTTATGGGCGCTACCCTTCAGTCAAATGAAGCACGGAAAACCCAATCAATTTACTATTCATGGCGATTTGTGGTAAACTCCAAGTTTAGTGAATTTTTACAAATATCTTATCTCATTCCATCTTAGTCATTGCAAGGCATAGTTTATACAACGTAATAATAAAAGAAATTAGAATTTGTAATCGTACATCAAACAAATAATTTTATTTGCAGTTTCTTAGAAGAACATATCAGTCCAAATCCGTTATTACAAGTTCAATAGATGTCATGCCCTGCTCCAGCCTATTTCCTAATCTACATATTATCAATGCTAAGAGCGCATACTTAACGTTTTTAGCATATTTAACGCATTTGGTTCAGTACCTATTAACTAATTAACCTATTTAGATATATACCGAAATGATCATCGACGTAAGTTCGTGAGTACTAAAAAAATTGCCAAGGAATCATGGCAATAGTCTGTTATTTTTTAGCTAATATTTGAACAGCTGTATTTATCAATAGTCTGCTAACGACTTTGAATAAATACATAGATGTAGAGATTCAATGTTATAACTTATAACGTGGAATTAGTTTTATATCACACGAAATTCCTTATTCTTTACGTGTGACACAAAGTGTTTATTAAATTCAAAGATTTTGGTAGTTTTTAAAAATAAATAGTGCGATACGTGTTTAATTTTAATGTTTTATAATTTATGTATCACCGATAATCCACGTGAGTAACTCCGGTGATGCACATCTCTATAATTTCTCTTAATCCTCAAAGAATTTCGGTTATTTTACCGAAACTAAATTAAATATTTGTAATTTTCAATTTATTTGCATTTTAATTAATTCCCGATAATTATTTTGTAGGAAAAGTATCCAATAAAATGCTCAATTCATTATTGATCTTTTAAGTATTGTGGGAAACTTATTTCTCACATCTTACAATTAGAAAGCAGACGGTGTAAATGTGCGTACATACAAGTACCCAATTATTGCCTCACTATGTTTAAAAGATTTTTTTTTATACACATTTTTTGAAAAAAATTTCTGTGCCGTAACGTTAGTAAGCCGCATTTTATTCTCCTCTCGGCGCGTTTCCCAAGATCTATTATTGTCTATCGGAATAGGCGCTCGTAATTTTTCTTAGCAATTGCTCCGAGAGCATTTTGGGCCTATTTTAATCCCTCTTTCTTCGTCTATATTTAGAACGTGTTATACGTCTTAATCTCACTCAGTAATTTATCTCTTTACCAACGGCAATCATTTTGTAGTTGTTATGACATAATTATTATCTTGTGGTAATCGTGTTTTGCTAAACTTTTTCGTGAAGAATTGAGACTTATCGGAATAAAAATGCTTCTGATTAATTATTTTTACAAATTCTTTGATTTTTTTTACTTGATTAGAGGGTCCTAATAAAAAAATAAATAATAATATATAAATAATAATAATAATAAATAAAAAAATAGTGATTTGATTGACATGTGATTTGCAGCAGACGATTCAAAATTTTTCGGAATATATTTTTTGATTAAATACTTAAATTGTTTGTATTCTTTTGAATAGCGTTAACCGGCGTAATAATATGTTAAATTGCATGAATTACGAGTATGTTCCTAACTTGTATAACTAGCATTGCAAAATATCACGGCTAATAAAAAATATTACCTAGGTAAGTTAATTTACATATTGTTATAGAAAAATACGGTTACCGGCTGAACTTCTATTAAACGATTATAGTTGATCCAGAAACGTTGTGTTTTGTAACAAAAGACGCAAGCTCGTGCCTTATTGTTAAGGAAGTACCCCTTGGTTGTATCTTGAACGTTACTAGAGCAGATGTACTTATATTATATATAACTTTCTTCCATATAAATCGTTATCAAACATTATTCTGAGATCAGGTACACCATCCTAACGTTGGATTCTTTCTTCTATTGCCCGCCAAAACATCCGACCTCAGGTAGTTCCGGATGCAGGAACCGAACGGAAAAGGAAAGTAAACCAACGTACGAATTCTGCTCCAGACGTCTCTTGCTGAGGGGATTTCTCGAATAACAGTTACGTAGAACAGGTGTATAACAAATCCGTATCGATCTGTCTTAAGATTTTATGCTACTATAACGTTTAATAGTCAATAATAAATGTCAACATTATAAGTAAATATAATATTTATTGAATTTAATTAATTAATTACATTATTGTGTACTGTGAATAAGATTTTTGTTGCTCAAGTTACTTCTGAAATATTTTACGAAGCATTCTAACGTGTGTCCACAAAAGTGATTTGCTGGGGTAAGAGTACACCAGCATGCAGGCTACATTTGGTTTAATATCTGATGGAAATAGATGAAAGTAATACATTGATACAATTTGTACTAAATTAAAGTTTCTGTGAAATTTTCTTCAATATTAACGGTTTAAAATCTTTATTTAAAATAAACAATTTGTTAATACTTGGTTTTATGCCTTTCATTATTTTTATTAACCCAACGAGATGGTCCCTAGCGATTTCCTGCAGTGTTGTGCCTCTGAATAATTTCTTATTCCGTTGGACTTTTGTGGCCTTAAAATGGTCCAGAATTTTCTTTGGCTCTATGTTTAAGAATTTTCCTGGGTGCTCCTAAGCCACTGCGTCCTATGCTGTTGTATGCTTCGCAGTGGCTTATAAAGTGTAGAGGAGTTTCCTCTTCTTCACCGCATCCTCTACGTACTGGTTCAGGTATGAGTCCCACTTTGTGTAGATGCATGTTTGATGGATATTAACCAGTTACGATGCCGGTCTACAATCTAACATTTGGATTTGTTCATGGTCAGTATTCCACCGACTTTTCCTTTGAGGGGCCTCTCTTGGTTCTTCTGTCTAATGTTTGTCATGCCAGTCTTCAATCTCTGCCTTAGCCATCTCTAAAGGGTCCTTAAAGGAGGACTAAAATCCGTAGTAGTACCATGGTTGCTTGGCTCTCGGTTTGTATAAAGATCTTGTTTTTTCCGGCAAAGGTTTCTAACAGTTTCTAAGCACATAAAGTGATTCCATTAATGTCCGCTTTCAACCTGCCCGCTCCACATATTGCCGTACCCGTTGTGAATTGTGTTTTAAATCCGTCCGTGAAAAAGAAGAGATTATTTAGAGTAACTTTCTCATATTCCTGCTGCTCCTGCATCAGTATGACTACATCGTAGATTTTCACAATGGTCTACGCTCTGGGGATTCCGCCTGGTACAATCTAGTATGTTGAAAATGGAGGCATGTCCGTCTCTACTTTTTTCTTGTCGCATATTGCCATCACATGGTACGCTCCTGCGCCTTACCAGCAAATGCAGGTTGGAATTTCGCATTTTGCTGCTTATTTCTCTTCATAATACATTTGTTTTGGTTTGTTTGATGCTTTATACCGACTTTATTTGTGCCAACCATGTTGAATAATGACGAATTCAAACCACGTTGAAAAATATAGAAGAATTCAATGGTTTTTTGGGATTAGACGGGAAGCCGTATCTTTGAACTGTGTCGAAGTTGTACCACGTCCTCGAACGAAAATCTATCGTTGACCCTTTCGAATACTTTTTTTACATTATGTATGTCCATATAAATTTGCCATCTCTGAACATAGGCTTCAATGCTTTGATCCTCTTTTTTATTCGATCGTAATGTAAAATTGAAATAAAAAATTTGGAATTTATTTTATTTCGTAGGAGTCACTCCATCAATAGCGAAATTTGCTACGTTTGTGGGAATTTGGTAATTACCAAATGATGTAAGCGTATTGCATAATTTGTCGATGAATTATATATAAATTTTTACAATTCGAAATAACAATTCCTAGCGACCGGTTGTTTTTCTTTCTATGAGAACACCTGTTTATCGTATTACGTATGAATGTTGTCCTCCTGTAATAGATGTGACATTGAACCGTATAGCTAAACCATTTAAAGTAACAGGTTATACATTCCTTTTCTGCAATTTTTATCTCGAGCTGCAGTAATCTTTACATAATATTTGTTGCCTTCCTCTTCTGTCGCATCCGATGACAATTATCAGACTTCCCAGAGAAAAGACGTTTTATGAATTAAATGCTGAGAGGCTCTTCCTTCTGTACCCTGCTGGATTCTCTCTCGTAAATAGTAGCGAAGAAGTTGAACGTACTTGTATTGCTTCACGGAAGCAAACATCGTTGAGATAAATTGTGCAAATAGACTCTGTGTTATGTGATTTACGCTACGACTTAATGGGTTTCATCTGTTTGATGCAACATGTCGCGCTATGCACTGAACCATTGCAACAGTTTTTAGATGAAAAAAAAATACAGGCGAACCAATTTAAATCCTACAATTACCTTGAAATTATATGTTTTATTTTACTTCTTACGTTATTTGCTGCTTAATAAAAATAGCTGCGAAAATAATTTAACTAAAAGGTTTTTATTGTTTTTCGGAGATTGTAGATGTAAAAAAAATGTTATTAATTAAAAATTTATTTTTTATATTATTACTACGGCTATATCTATATTCTAAATCTAATTATTTGCATCATTTAGGCATAAAAACTTGATAATGTTCTTACGTATTGCAAAATTTGGCATCTCATGAACATTCAAATCAATTCTATTTAATTAAATAATGTTTTTTCGCGTTTGAAATCGTTAGCACTTCCTGTAAATTTTCTTTTGATCGCCGTGGTATCTCGTCATTAAAATTTTATAAGAAATGCTGTCAACGAAGATGCAACATCTGGTTAGCTCCTCTTGTGTGCGGGTATCACTTTTATGCATTCGATACCTCCTTAAACTCTTAAATTAGTAGACGGTAAATAGACTAAGCCTGTTGCCTTTACATTTCGAACAAGTTTTATAATAGTAAAGAATATGTAGATATATTCTAGATGCTTCCTATTTCTTATAACGTATTCCGCTCGAAGACGTTAGCAGCGCTAGCGCTATACCGAAAATTACACAGCGAATAACCTTAGGGTACCTTACCCCAATCCATCGCACGTGTGTAAGAACCTATATACCTTACATGAATTTTGCTTGAAACAAACTCGCCAGATTCCTTTAGTTTAATTTTAATTTTCGATTTATGTTTATGAGATTTACAGAATAAAAGGTAATTAATATGCCTTTGATAAAAAATTGTTGCTATTATCAATTCGCATCAACAAACAGGAAAGAGTTTTCATAAATAAACCATGAATTTAATCTTAACATCGATATAATTGCATTGAACCACTTCTTGAAATTGAAAGTTCTTAGAACCTTGTTAAGACCAGCACATCCGCCAAAAACTTGTTAAGAATATTTTCCAGATTACTCTGTTATTGTAGGTACTCAAAATCTGCGTTACACGTGACTACAGCAAGTCAGTTAGGTCCCGGTGAATTTTCTTTCAATGGTACCATTCAAAAAATTTCACAAAAAAAAATAATCTCAAAGTGATCGTTTCGATTTGGCGGTTATATCAACAAACTGCCTTCAAATCGCTATTCCCGTGAGGCACCAGCGAGAAAAATTATAAAAAAATATTTATTTACAAGTATGTTGATATCAAGCGAATTTTAGGAATGTAATTCAAGTAATCCGTTGAGTTTAACACTAAAGATAGGGCCAAGAAGTAAATGCACATTGTGCAAGTTTATCTTGTTTATATTTAGATTTTCCCCTAACCAGTCTGGGGTGCGTTTTTCAGACAGCTGCAAGGACGCCGTCGTTGCGAAGAGAGGCCATATAATTACTCTTACGTTGATTTTCTTATAGCAGCTGATTCTTCGTCTTATAAACCCTATTGTGCGGCTTATATATTGTATAGGTGCGTTATTGCTAGTACGTATTATATTGTCTCTGAATGGCGCCAAAAATGTTACCATTATTGTTATATTTGAAATGAGCTTTGGTATAATATAGTGTTATCTATAAATTTGCTTTTGTACGCCAATGAATGTGCTTTTTTTTTGCTTTCTTTTTAGAAACAAATTATAAAATTGAACAGAAGATTATCCGTAACATGAGAAGGTAGTCAACTTCTCATTAACGGATATCATGTTCAGAAATGTTCAATTAAAACAATTAGAACAGCTTGAAACAACCGTCATAATTTCGGCTTTTGACAAAAGGCGCACTACGCGGATTTCTTTAACAATGTTTAGAACAACTGTCAGAATTCCAATTCTCCAAAAGCTCTCCTAGCTGCCCGAAGTTTGTTTTTGGGTTTGAAATTTTGGAACAATATCTAGAATAACTAGAAAAATCTGGAATAACTCCCAGAATTTCGATTTACAAAAAAAGTGGGGCTTTCCTGTTTCGTTTTTTAAATGAAAATTATCATTCTTACTTAAAATCAAGATGTTCTACTTTCTTTCTCCGTAGTACTCCTGTATATTAAGCTGGAATTTACGAAAGAACTTGCGAAGTTTCATATAAAGCTGAGCTTAGTGCTTGGTATTCATTTATTTGCTTTCCAGCTGTAGTTATTAAGGTTTATTACCGTTTAAATCATTTAAAAAAAAGTTTGCGATGGTAATTGCTAATAAAAATATTTTTATCAAAAAGAAGACGTTATTTCGTCAAAGTCAAAAGGGGAACAATAAAAATAATGAAACCATCGGGTCAAACTGAAGATAAATCATTTTTAAACATAAAATCCAATAGCTCTTTCATTAGCTGAAATACGCACAAGAGATTAAACTTAATTATCAAATGCGAACTATAACAAGGTCGCGTTGATATCAAAAAAGAGAACGCAAATTTTATTTATAAACAATCCATTGTAAGTACAACATAAAACGGAAGCCCTGAAAGAGCATATATGGTTGCTTTATAAGATATATAATACGGTGTATTCTAAAAATGGGTAAATATCTATTTCCCGGAAATGTCAAGTAGCTGCGATGTTTATACGACGACTCACCTGAAAAAGAAGGGTGATCTTGCTGCTTTAATTTAAAAGGAAGTAGTTTATTGTCAATCCAAGGCTTTAGGTATGTGCTATTTTTTACGCAATTTAAATGTTTCCTTATAGTTCAGGGAATGCCGGATGATAATAATAATAGTAAATTATTATTCTATTGTTTTAGTGTTATCTACCAATACCTTTTGTAGCAATTTGATTATTAAATTCTGGAGTATTGAACAGTTTCAAGCTACTATACATTGACGGGTAAGTAAAATCTGCGTGATACAAAAATTTAGTTTCTTTTATATTTTATTCAATTTATTTATTACAATTAAATTTGCAGTGTATCAGTTTTTTATAACCACATCATTAAACCACATCTGTTAATAATTACAAATATCTTATCATATTTACTTCCGTATACAACAATATACAAATACTTAAATTTTTTATTATTTTACTTTTAAAAAAATGAGTTATTATTAATGCAGAAAGAAAACATTTCTAATATTTATATATTAATCTTATTAACACTTTCTGACTTATGAAAAGCTACAGTGTAAGGTTCATATTTCCGTTCCATATTTATTTTTTATAACAGCGATCGTTCGAACTTTGTTCTAGATATTGTTATGATTTTGTTTTAAATCTCATATTGCCAGTACGTTTACACATCGAGAATTGGTTCGAACGCATGCAAAAGCTTATGGATCTTAATGGCGAATATTTTGAAAAATAAATAAAACGAATTGCACAAAAAATATTTCTCCTTTTATTGTTTTTGTAAAAATTTGCTTCATCATCTCGTAAAACGCCTGAGTACTTGAACCATATCAACATTTATTTGTTGGAATTTGTTTTAATTATTTGTAGCATTTCAAGCCTAGCGATTCCCAAAATAAATATTTTTAAAATCGTCAAATCGTCCCAATTTCTAAAGGGAGAGAGAGATTTTAGAGATTTTTTTTTCATCATTTTCTTAATTTTCCTGTATCTCCCCAATTAACAACTTCATCTATAGATTTCGATACGCTGGATCTATCAAAAGTTATCCCGATTTTGTATCTTTAACGGTAAGCGAGCTAAGTTTTAGAATGTTGGGAAACTTTGATCCCTATTTTTCGGGGAGTAATTCGAAAAATAAACGAGATATGTATATGAGGGTGGCCGGAATCAGCATGTAACTGAAGCCTTTGCATTGCGATGAAAAGTTCTTAAGGGGGTTTAAAGTAAAACATGAAAAAATTTTGGTTTTATGTTGAAGTTTATTAAAAATTATAAAATTATCAACTTCGCGTAGAAATCATCTGATGAACTTAAACATTTTAATTAGGACGATACAAGTGAAACGATTTCGTATTGTAATGTTACAGCGAAAGGTCATTCTCAATATTCTTAATTAATTTCATTAATTTATTGAATTACTTTATTCATTATTATCCCTAAAAAGTAAAGAATTAAATTATGTATTTATTATTAAAATTAAAAAAAAATAAAGAAAAAGAAAAGGGGATTATATGAAAGACGATGGTCATTATAGTAGTACTCTAACATTGTAAAATTTCATTTCCGGGTTTGCACTATTTTTGGATCCTCTGCCTTTAATGATGCTCGTAACTTGGTTTCCTGATTGAGGTATCACTTCAAAATTCTGGTTAGAAGCAGACCATAATAACATTTGGCGAGATTTTGAAATCACCAAATCGGTAATTATGCAAAATAAAACTCTGGTAAAATTGTTTAATGTAAAAACTAACTTATTATTAAACTTGAAAACACCCTCAATGTACGTCCTTGATTGGTAGATCGAAGAAATTTAAAATTTGATTCGACGTCTAAAAGTTTGAGTCTTAGATCTGTTTTTATATTTATCTTTTCTCCTAACAAACACTTTTTTATGTTTGGGCTTTAAAATCTCGTAAATCACCTTCATAAAGCTTGCAAACTCCTGGTTGGGAAGCATTGCTCTATTTTTCCCCATATTTTCAATTTTTTTAAAAATTTTTGTAAATTAATTCTTTTAATGTTATTGTTTTCCTTTGCGTGGTACTTTCACCCCAATTCGCCTTACGTTTTTTCCGTTGCACCACCTCACAGTTCTACTTCATGCTCCTCGCGTATGAAACGAAATTTATCCGTAGCTGCAGCAGCAGTTGTGGATATTTGTCGTTACAAAGAGGGTGTTGCGGTCTACGAATCAAGCAATCGATGCGCAACGTTAAATGTCCACACATATGACGCCAGTTGACCTACGTACAGTATATCTATGACGACGCAGTACTACTATGCATATAGGTTTTAATTATCTATTCCACGAGTGCCTTTGAATGCAAAAAGACGTTAGAAATAATTAGGAAAATAATACAATACATGTGACTAGCCCTTTATCATAGCTGAAAGACTAAACTAGCAAATAAATTATATTTGGATGCAATTAAATAGTTGCCCTGCAAGTTCTTATTTTTAAAACAATTCACAATAACTTAAAACCTTAGTCCGTAGTTATTGTTGTTATTCAATGTTAAAATTTTCCTCTAAAAAATGTATTTCCACAATCTTATTTAAAATGAAAATGTGGTTTTTGCCTCTTATTCTCTTTCAATTTGGTAATAGGGGAAAGGCACTAATAGCTAAGTCGTGCGTATGCAAAATTTTTGTCAAAAAAAAACCCAGAAGAACAAGCACACAATGTTAGGAAAAACTTCCGCGAAGAAAGAATAATTTTTAATTTGATATACTTCTGGTCTAATCCCTTAATAATTTTGTTACTAACGATTTTGCATGCAATTTTACTTAACAATGTAAATTTCATGGCGTCTTGTAAATTTATTAAGTTTTGAGTAACTTCAATGTGTAATATTTGGTGCGTAGATGATTTTTAGAAGGGGGAGAGAGAGGGGGTGGGGAGGAACTTAATGAGAATGTAAGAAACGAAGTATTTATTTTTTTTTACTAGAAATTCACCTCTTTATTGTTTTTTTATAACATGGTCCAAAGTTGGAATAGGTACTGTTTTCAAGTTTAGTTTTTACTTAGTTTTAATTTTTCAAAGTTTTTTATATGAACAAATTATTATGCAGTTATACATATATATAATATTCAATAATATTCTGGTTAACTAAAATAAATTCTTTATTATAAATATAAGACTTTATGAAATATTTTCTAATGTATGTATATAAACTCGAGTTTCTAATTAAATTAGTTGAATGAGCTGCTGAAAGTAGACTGCATCTCTGTTAATATCCTCCAACGATGGTAAAACAAAATTTTGTAACATATCCAAATAATTATGTTGATTTAAATTGTTTTCGAAAAAAAAGGGGTCAATAATTTTATTGAATAAAATTCCACAGCACACATTTACTTCCTTATAACGTTGGTTTTTCCGATTAATACGATTAATCCGATTAACATTTGGATTCTCTTCTGCCCAATATCTGCAATTTTGGGATGACACATAACCATTAGTGGTAAAAGTAGCTTTATCCGAAAACAAGATTTTATGATGGAAAAATTGATCTTCCATAACATTTTCTCCAACCCAAGTACTAAATTCCAATCTTAACGCATCGTCCCGCAGTTCCAGAGTATGAATAAATTTGGGTTCGAATGGGTGAATCTTGTTATCCTTAAAGACTTTTTGCAGTAAGCTCTTGCTTACACCCAACTCCGCCGCTCTCTTACGTAGTGATTTTTTTTGATTTTCTATTACAGATCCCATAGCTAGAAGAGTTAATGCATCATCTTCATTGTATTGTTTCCTTGTTTTTTTCTTACCAACAACAGAGCCAGTTTCATAAAATTTTTTAACAAGCTTTTTCAATCAGTTAATAGCGATATTAATGCCGGGGAATTTAACGTTAAATTTCCTGATTGCTGTTCGATATGAAATATCACCAATTCCATAACACTTAATCAAATAAATTCGTTGTTAGAATGTTAGCATTGCAGCAACAGAAGAACTTTTTTTAATAAAATGTATAATAAAAAAGTTTTTCTCCTTGTTCACCAAACCCGTGGATACAGTGCATCTATACAAATAGTGAATACAATAACAATATGTGGAAATTGAAATTTATTTTAATAAATTAATTGATACCCGAAGTGAAAAGCAGAACATCAAACATTATACAATGGAGACCTGTGCAATAGTAGCTTTCAATCTACACAAATTTTCTTTTACATTTTAACAGATAAAAAAGGGCTTATTGCATACAGCTTCCTTATTTTAACTGCAACGTGCTTTATTTGTCAATCTGTAGTGTTACTGTATTCGATTATTATCCAATTACAATTATTGAATTTCAATTAATTAGAAAATGGACTGAAATTATATATGTACGTGATATTATTTTTCTCGCTGGAGGTAATTAACATTGCTTATGATACACCTTAACGCCGGGATCTCCATGAAATTTATCTCAATTCCAATACGAAATCTAATATTCACTACAGCAATCGCAGAAATCTGCAGGTCTTCCCAATCTTCTGGAATTGTAGAATTGTGTCTGCTGTGTAAGCGATAGTACGTCATTACATTTTCAGATAATGAAATAGACACCACAAGCTACTTTTGAAAAGCATATCCGTAAATAAAAAACCAAACACCTACTTTGTTATTTTAAATAGAACACGCCATATTTTATTACATTTTCCGTCCCTTCGTCTAGAAATTTCTGTCTCCAATCGCCTAATTGTAAATATATCAATATTCTTAACTCATTTTTTACGAGATTAAATTACATACATGGTACCCCTTCAAACCACACAGGCTGTGCAGTATTAAATACCAAAATGTGCCAAAAATACCAAAAAAAAATACCAAAAAATAAATAAAAAGTTATCTTTTTAAATAGACATATTTCTTCTATATCCACCGAATAAGAAAATTATATGCAACATTTTTGTTTAATAATGCATATATTTAATACTATTATCATCGTATCAATCATAAGGGAATCATTTACATATGCTACTACGAAAATTAAAGCAAAATTAATAGCGTTAAGTACTTTTTTGAACACAGAGTCAATAGTTAATTCTTTTGGAATGGGGCTCAAGAGATCCCCTATTGGACTGCCATAAATATTGTTGTTATATTGAAAGTAGTTAGAGTTACATGCCATCTAAAAACAGTTGGCAGGGAATGGATAGTTGTGATCTTCGTGATAATAATTAAACGTCAACGGAATTTCAAGGCAATACGAATATCGACAATAATTTGAAGTTAGTTACATTTTTGAAAGTGAGCAAACACGTTTTCAACATTTATATGCATACAGAAGGTAATCAGTGCATTTTAATATGTTTTCTACTGATTTTAAGGCAAGCAAAACTTTTCTAAAGAATTTTTTTATAAAATGTAGAATTTTCTTCTTGCGCACCAAATCCGTGGACACAGTGTATATATTTTTGAATTCCATATATTATGTAATCTCCTTGCATCTACAATAGCATACTTTTTAAATATTTATAAAAACATTGTTTCATACTCTGTTTTATAATTTTATAATATATCGCTTTTAAAATCTCAAAACACCCCCTGAAATATATTTCATGAGAATTTATAATTCATTCACTTATTTCGTCTTATTTTGTAAAACCAGTTCACATTTACAAAGCGCCAACTGTTAACACTACAATTAACTCAAGTTGCAAAAAACGCCGTGCGAAAATATTGGTCAGAAAACGCTATCACGAATATAGTCAAAGTAGCTTTAGTGCTTTTCATTTTATTGACTACAAACGTCACTCAAACAACCTGTCAGATTTGGTAAAAATACAGCACGAACATGTTCTGGACATATCAAGTCCAGTAAACTATTGTCGTATATTTTGGCAATACAGGTTCATATTTTATATTCATTTTTTTAAAGGAATTTGTTTTCGAAAAAATCAAGTTGTACTAACGTGAGAATTTATTTATAATGTATTAATTATGTACACCTATTCCTCCTATTTCCTCGAATAGCAGTACATGCATAGGTTTAATTTTATAAGCAACATGAATAAATAAATACAATAAACAGTTTAAATAAAGAAGACTTTCAAATTATAAAGTATACAAAAGGTTTTAACTAAATAAGTTCGACGAAACAAAATAACAATAACTAACAGTGAAATTGAGTAACTGTTTTCAAACTACAATGCGTTCTTGCGCAAAGTTAAACTAACAAGTATTCTACAATTCCTTCTTAATAATTGGTATATATATGCGAGTACTTCTCCACAAACATTCTTCCAACGAGTGAAAGATTCCATGAGAGAAACTAAACAATAATCAATGGGTATGTTTTCATTTACTTTTCACGTATTTTGTAAATTTACATTAATTAACACGGAAAATTAAAC
The DNA here is from genome assembly GCA_902655005.2 of Marronus borbonicus. Taxonomy (NCBI): domain Eukaryota; kingdom Metazoa; phylum Arthropoda; class Insecta; order Coleoptera; family Scarabaeidae; genus Marronus; species Marronus borbonicus. The sequence continues at coordinate 60,777 of LR737420.1, forward strand.
GTCAGTTATTTTTTTTTATTTTTTTTTTGTAACAGTAACGGTAATCCTTGTATGTTTTTTTTTCTTGATTATTAAAATGATGGAGGTACATATATATATATATATATACATCAAACCTTTACTCTTGTGGTCAAAGATGTAAGCCGGCATTGTTAATGTAAGGGATCTACGTGAGAATCTGGAGCATAAATTCGATTCTATGGGAACCAAAAGGTAAAAATCTAAAGTGCTGCACCACACGGAACGGTGCGGACGTTTCTGTTAAATCAGACGTGAATTGCTGACCATCTCATGGTAAATTATGCAAATTCCTTCATAGATTGTATATAACAAATTTTCAAACATTAGTAACATACGAATTTACGTATCTTTAAAGTTAATAAAATGCAATTAGCAGCAGTAAGTTTTAAGACTTCAACTGAAGATCTGTGAGAACAACTTGGATTACTCAGAGAGTAATCAGTCTCATTTAAAAAGTATTATAAGGGATAAATTGATAGTAAACGCTTTAATGCGATAATTGCTTTTAATTTTTGTTTCTTAAAAAAAATGGTTCGTTTAGGTTTTAGTTCTATTTTCCATCAATTATATACACGTGGCGAATTTAAGGTTAGTACGTCATATTGTTAATATTTACGTATTTATGTAAATAAAGCATATTTATTTTTAAACTAGTAGGTATATTACCTAATTATCTACGGATTACGAAGTGATTATTAGATTAGTTATTTTATTTTATTACAAATATTAGGAAATGTAATTAATTTAATTCAATTAACTACAGTATTAGCAGATATAAATCATATAAGAAACGGGATTTGCTGTGACAAGTATTGAATACACGTTAAATAAATTACTGTAGCATTAACTGTGAGGCAACAGCGATAGAAGGTGGAGATAAAAAAAAAAAAAATTATTCTCCAAACCACGCTGATTTGAAATGAAAAACATTCCCATAATTTGATCCATATGAAGTTTTTCATATATTTCAAATTATTTCCAAATTATCAAGGCTATCCTGGCGCATCTAAAATTTTAATAATTTTTTTAATATGTTTTAATGCATTTACAATTAATATTGTAAAAGTTAGTAGAATTTTAATGGCAATTAAAAGATTGGGAAAGAGATAAAATTATAAATATTTGATCACCTAATTACCGTGCGATATCTTATGAGAGCTTCTTTATCTAAATTTTCTAATCTAAATTCTTGTATGATCTTTTAATAATGTAAAAAGTTTAAAATTTACAATAGGCTCATCTTTGGATTTGTAGTTTTCTTCTTTTTTTTCTTAATGGTCTATTTTCCCCAAATAGAGAATCGAAGTCTACATCAAGAGCAATATCTATAGCCCTGTTTATATAATTTTCAAATTCAATATCAATCTTGTTTCTATAAAAACGATGTCATTATTGAATATATTATTATTATTATTATCATTTACGACAAAATAAAAAGAAATAATTAAAACGAATGTTATTATGGATGCCTTTTTGATGCAACCATTGGAAAATTAGAAAATAGACAATTTGTTACCAGAATAAGAACAAATTTCGTCTTGGCCAAGACAAAAAAAATATAAAATTTAGTACATTTTCGTTGTTTTGGTTGGTAGCTTGGGACATGAATTAGGCGAAGGACATTACTGTCATTAATCAAGAATTTTTGTTTTTTTTTAATTTTGTTGTTTATATGCGAACGGTGATTTGCTATGCATATATTAGTGTTTAGCCAGTTTCGCTTAAAACCTAATATTTCAGTTTTTAGAATTCAGTATTCTGCATTCAATTATTATTGAACTTAAAAAAATCGAAATTGTCGTTTTGTGTATTGTCGTACAAAGTGCTCTAGATTTAACAATGGAACATTTACTAATGGATAGGTTATTGCTTAAATTGCTCCTTTATTTGAAAAGGGGGTGAGTATTTTATATACTTTTATCTAAAAACATTTTCAAGTTTAAATAAAATACTGTAATTAATACTGTTAATGATATACTTAACCTCATTTGGGGGGTTATAGAAATTTTTAACATTTTTTCTCCAATAACTTGTAATAATATTATTTTGTGAATATTCGACTTCTATTTGTTGATTCACTTTAATTAAACTAGATGTCCTGATATATTGTATTATTTACTTATGAACGGTGATTTGCCATGCATGAGTGCTTAGCCAGTTTTGCTTAAAACCCAATATTTCTGTTGTTGGAATTCAGTATTCTGCATTGAATTTTTATTGCACCTGAAACTGAAATTGTCGAGTTTTGTGTATTTTCGTACACAGTGCTTTAAATTTAATAACGGAAAATGGATAGGTCACTGCTTAAACTGCTCCTCTATTTGAAAAGGAGGTGAGTATTTTATACAATTTTATTTAAAAACACTTTAGAGTTTAAACAAGACACTGTAATTAATACTATTAATAATGATTGAGTTAACTTTATTCAGGAGCGAGAGTAGAAATTTGTAATATTTTTTTATCTAATAATTGGTAATAATATTATTTTGTGAATATTCGACTTCTATTTGTTGATTTATTTTAATTAAACCTTGATATATTGTATTGTTTATTTGTGAACGGTGATTTCCTATGCACGAATGCTTAGCCAGTTTTGATTAAAACCCAATGTTGTTGGTATTCAGTACTCTGCATTGAATTTTTATTGGACCTAAAACTGAAATTGTCGAGCTTTGTGTATTTTCGTACAAAGTGCCCTAGATTTAATAATGGAAAATTTACTAACGGATAGGTTACTGCTTAAACTGTTCCTCTATTTGCAAAGGAGGTGAGTATTTTATATAATTTTATCTAAAAACACTTTAGAGTTTAAACAAGACACTGTAAATAACACATAAGTATCGGCACCCTCCGCACCACACAAGTTTAATTAATAAAATAATTAATTAATAAAAAGTCCGGGACGGCCGTTTCGAGGACACGAATGGTCCTCATCATCAACCGGTGACCGAATTATTATTATTATTATATAATAAATTAAACTTGTGTGGTGCGGAGGGTGCCGATACTTATGTGTTGTTTACCATACTACGCCACAGTCCTTGCTATCATTAAGACACTGTAATTAATACTATTAATAATCTTTATTTAGGAGCTATAGTAGAAATTTATATTTTTTATCTAATAACTTGTAATAATATTATTTTGTGACTTCTGTTTGTTGAGTTAGTTTAATTAATTTCTTTGTACCTTTTAGAGATATCTTGATATATTATATTGTTTAGTTGTGGACGGCGATTTGCTATGCTATGCATGTATTAATGCTTTTGCTTAAAACCCTGTTAGAATTCAGTATTCTGCATTAAATTTGTATTGGACCTAAAAGTGAAATTGTCGAGTTTTGCATTTTCTTACAAAGTGCTCTAGATTTAACAATGGAAAATTTACTAAAGGAGAGGTTATTGTTTGAATTGTTACTTTATTTGAAAAGGAGGTGAGTATTTAATCATTTTATCTAAAAACGTTTTAAAGAGATACGGTAATTAATACTATTAATGATAAAAAAAAAATAACATCCGGAGGGTGATTGTAGAAATTTGTATAACATACTATTTTGTGAATTTTTTGATTTACTGTAATTTCTTTATACCGTTTGCAGATATCTTGATAAATTGTTTTTTTTTATATATTAGCAAATTAGCTTGTTTATAATTTGTATAAAATGAATAGTATATTCTAGTCGTTCGTGTTCACAAAACAAGTTATAACGACTGCAGCAAATATTCCCGCCAAACAAACGTTACGGTATATGGTGCATTCAAGTTTTCGACTTACGGACTTCTTTGCGCCAACAAGTACATAGCTGACTAATTTTTTTAATAAAAATTCGAAGTACTGTTGCATAAAACGCTTATTTGTTTATTCGACGGGACGGATTTTTTTTGCATATAATGACATCTATAAATATAATTGAATACTCGGAAGATATCTTCGATTATAAAAACATTCTTCGTCGAATTACTCACGTTTCAAGTATTTCTTTAATTATCATTGACTTTTGACGGCAATTAGTTTGGGTAAAGTTGAACGTGAAATTGTTTTAAATAATGTTTTATGTAATATGTAATTTTTTAAATTTTTTTTTTTTTAAGAAATTGTTTTTATACATAAGGCGGGATTCGTAATTTCCCATGCATTCGCACCCTCATGTCAGCTTACCCCATAAGAAGAATAGAAGGCACTGCCCTTCCGAAAGTAGTGGGGAGAAGTTGGGGTAAATTTATAAACGACCTCCGCGCATTCCTTACCTCAGTTGGTTACGATACTTCGTCGAAGTATATATGTTGCCCACTTGATACAGAAATCGTGTGTATTCTCGTAATTTGTTTGTTTATAAACTAATCTTGTTGGAAAGAGATTCTTTCAGTGTTCAACATGCTGTGGGATTTAACGGAAGGGTGTAGTGTTTGTGAGCGCTCAAGGTAAATTTGGATTTTTTGCAATCTCTTGCATTTGCACCGCGACGATTTTATACGCAATTTTTTTCGTTACAAAAAGTGATAGTGGATCTGCCAAAAAGGATTCAGAATAGCGATTTATTTTACATAGTTGAAATGTATAAATTTAGATCAAGTTGGCGGGAGTACTTACTCGTTTAAACCGGTTACACATACCTCTGTATAGTCTTCTTTTTTTGCATACTGCATTGGATGATATCACGAATGTTTGAGCCATCCATGTCTCTTATAAACCTTAAATTCCTTTTTATTTGCCTCCTTTTTTATATACCGAATTTGTAATGGGATTTTTATTTGCAGCAACAGTGTCTTTAAATCCGGACGCTGTTGTGGTTATAACGAAGAAAGTTTCGAAAAGGAGAATATAGAATGTATTGAAGATAGTCCTGATATGAAGCAGGAAAACGAAGAAATCGATTTGTCTTTATACGGGAATTCGGCTACAGTAACTGACGTATGTGACGGTTCACCATCGCATTGTTTACATCAGCTTAAAAGACGCAGACCACTGGAGGATCTAGATAATAATTCTCGGGATTCTGGATATGGTGCTAGTAGTTGTTTCAGTCACGGTAGCAAGTTTTTCTCGCCGAGAAAATCGTTTAATTCCCCCACTTCTTCGTACGACGACTTTTTCGATATATGCGGCTTGGAGGATGATGATGAAAACGCTCAATTACCCGGTGATTTTAACAAACTCATCTCGGCATCTCTGTTTTCCACTTACCATTTGAAAGACTCTCCAGATATCTGCGTTCGTCCAGTGCTAAAACATTCAGTGTCCTTGAACGAATCCACGTCCACGTCTAACATACATAGGATTAGATCATGTTTATTCAAGAAAGACGACGAAGTGAAATGCTTCAAACGCCCGGAACCGCCAACGGAAAGTCAAAGCCCGAAGGGTGTCAAGAGATCTAAGAACGAGATCGACAAATTTAAACCGCGCCATTTGGCGAGGAGTATTTCCTTACCGGCGAGCGAAGATAGTATCAAATCCGCTCTGCAACGTTCCTCCGATGTACCAGATCTAATTGGAGATTTCAGCAAGCAATTTTGCTTGCCGTTGATTTCTGGCAAGCATCCTGATTTGAAATCTATAACACCCGCGATTTTGGCTTCGTTGGTGAAAGGGCATTTCGAGGAAAATATCGCAAGTTACCAGATTATAGATTGCCGTTACCCATACGAATATAATGGCGGTCATATTCATGGAGCTCTAAATTTATACACGAAGGAACAAATCATCGATGTACTCCTCAATGCCAAAATTAAGATTTGCGGCGAAGCTCGGGAACAGGAAGAGAACAAAAGAGATATTCTGATATTCCATTGCGAATTCTCGAGCGAAAGAGGACCTAATTTGTAAGTCGCCTTTTTTACTGTCCGCATGGAAAGGTGCTCAATTACATTTTTTTTTTGCAGATCCCGATTTCTACGTCAAGTCGACAGGAGGCACAATAAGAACGTCTATCCCTACTTGCATTATCCCGAAGTCTACCTTCTGGATGGCGGTTATAAAAGTTTCTATAAACATTTCTCCGAACTCTGCATCCCAGAAGCGTATTTACCAATGTTGCATCCGAATTACGAAGACGATCTGAAACATTTTCGCATTAAATCGAAGACTTTCAATGTCGATACGCGTTCTAAAAGTAACTCACGTTCTTTGTCATTTAAACGCTTGTAAAGTTCCCTGTTTCCCATCCTCTCAACCTTTTTTTTTCTAATGTCAAAGAAGAACGTCGTAAGTGACGTCGAACCTAGTACAAATTTTTAGATTAGAAGACCTGATTGTAAATTCTGTATATTATTTTCTTTATGAACGTTATGGATATAGTTTTTATATATATTATATGAATGTATTATTTTGTACAAATCTCGTTCCATGTAAAGTATAATTTAGTTTTTATAAAGTAATTTCTTACATTGCAAATATGATATCCTACATTTTTTACGCTTTTGCAATGTGTCTTACACCAAAGTTTATTTTGTTTTGTTTATGTTTCTTATGTTAACTCATTTGACTACAGTTGTGAAAAATCTGTCAAGTGCAATTATTTTAATTTACTTAGCAATCTTTAACTATATCCAGATATTATTTCTGGTCAATTATGATTTCGTTACTGTGTTCTTTTTATTTTTCTAGTACTCCTATTTTATATTTAACTAAAACATAGGAAAACAATGTTCCCCCTAGATGTTATTGTAAATCTGTGTTCCATGATAGTTGTTTAGTTGTAATTATTATTTAAAGAAAAATTATATCGATGGGACGTTTTTGCAAAGGAAGACGAGTTCTATTACAATTTCTTTGCAATAATGTGATTCTCTCCCTTTTATTAGACTGATAATTAAACTTACGCTCTTCCTTTGCAATTTTTTTTTATATGTATATTTTTTATAAGATTAATAAATATATTTTTTCCTATTTACTCGATTTTTGTTTTTTTTTTTTTTTAAAATATTCTTATTAAAATAATTCTTTTTTATGACCTTTAAATACGTACAGTACGATTTAAATTTAATTTAATAGATTTTTGCATATTTAATAATATATGAATTTTAATTAATTTAACTTAGTATTAGAGGCATCTCTTTCGTAATAGCTATATTAATCATTACAGAACATCTAAATTATATTTTTTCCTTGAGTTAAAGAAGGTTTCTGCTCTACTGCACAGAAAACTGTTTCTTGAAGAAATTACTTCTACCTTTATTCCTTTTTAACGCCCAGTTAAATATTTTGTCAGCTCATTTATAGATGGAGCTTATATCCGTATCAGCAGCAACTAAGAAATGACTGCTGGGCCAGACGGAATTCCGAGCTTTCTGGTTCGTCACTATAATCTTCAATCTGGCGCTTTCAACTGCTACATTTTCAGATCTGTTGAAATGAACAAAAGTGGGTCCTATCCCAAAAAGTGGATCTCCAAACTATCGCCTTATACCCATCCATAATAATTGTGCAAAAGCTTTCAAAGTTGCTCTCTATGCACGCGTGTATCCACTTGTCAAGAATTATATATCTATAGATCAGCATGGTTTTATGGAAAAACGATCAACCACCTATTTTCACCCAATATGTACATAGCAATCTCGACGCTTGGGGACAAGTGGATGCCATATATATAGACATCTCCAAGGCTTTTGATCGTATAAATTAAAACTCTTTGATTTCTGCAATTTATTAATAGCACTATTTTCTTCATATTTGGCCGGTCGCAGGGAGTGCGTGTGTTATAATGGGTTCAAATCTCATCTCTTTGAAGTCGCATCAGGAGTGCTTCAAGGTTCAAATGTTGGCCCTTTGTTGTTCTTACTGTTCATTAACGATCTTCTTGAGCAAATGGACTGCTATAAATGTGCATTTGCAGATGATCTCAAATTTTTTTCGTCAATAACTTCTAACATTGATTGTACATATTTGCAAAATCGGTTAAATGTGGTTGCCAACTAGCAGAGATACAGTTGAATATTGCTAAATGTAGTGTTGTCACCTATACAAAAAAGATGAATCCTATCCTTTTTCCTCCTCTCTACATGATGAATCCTTTGCTAGAAGTTCGACTGTTAAAGATTTGGGAATTTATTTTGACTGTGCTTTGACATTTTTCATACATAGGAACAATGTTGGGCTTCGTAATCAGGAACTTTAGATTCTTCCAGAATACTACGATGCAGCTGCTTTATGCAACATATGTCGGATCTAAGTTGGAATATGGAGCCCTAATATGGAATTCGTTTTATTGTTCCCACAAATTAGCCATTGAAAGAGTGCAGGGGAAATTTTTATTATTTTGTCCTTTGTATGGAGCAATCTGTTGGACAATAAATCTTTATTATTATTATTATTATTCCTGAAATTGTTATATTGTAAAATGAATTATATGCTTAATAAATACATGTTTCTATGGTTCTTTAATTTTTACAACAATTTTCCTCTTGAAATTATGTATTCTAGGATTCTTTTATTTTTCTCAAGAGAGTATTTTTGCTGAATTTTCTTTAAGTACCAGGCACCCTTTTTTTTTAAATTTCACAACGTGTCTTGTACAGATTTTGTTATTTGCGAATAATCAAATAATAATAAGTTAGGAATATATGCTTAAATTATTGTTCATGTAGTTGTAGTATTAGAATAAATAAAATATAGATAAAGTGTAAGTTTGGAAACTAGTCCTGTAAACTAAACAAGCATATGAACAACATGACGCCTATTAATAATGAAAGTTTTAATAATTCAAAACGTATACCTTTCTCTGCGTTAGTTATACAGATGGAATTGATTCTTTTATTTCTGTAAGCTGGTAGCAAAATTGTTAGGTAGATCAATGATTTCTAACCAGTGGTTTATGAAACTTTATAAAAGTTCCCAACGTAAAATAAATTTAAGTAAATATTTTTACTACACTTTTAATAATACAATGGTTATTTTGAGAAAAATGGAATAAACTGGTGTTTTTATGTTCTTGTGAATTGTATCCTTGCACAAGTACCAGCATCAGGGTTGCCAGGTCTTCTCCCTAATTCAACATTCTTTTTTTTGTAAAATAGAGGGATGTAAAAAGACAACCGGTATATATATATAAACAATGTTAAAAAAATGTGTTTAATTTTCTATTTTTTATTTTTTTATTGAAAATAAAACATGGTCGAATTAAAACCACATATAATAGCGTATTTGGATTACAACATTTATACAATTACAATTTTTTTATGGGCATAATTCCATTTAGGGGTTTCTGTTAACAATCCGTTTCTTATTTTTGCTTTACTTATTTATGAAAAAAATTTTGATAGGGTCTTGAGCATTGATATATGTTATCGACGTGCACATTTTGTCCAAAATTTTTTAAATTTTAAATTTTTAAACGAATTATCGAAATCACAATTTCTGAATTGTCATTACTCACGATCTAGTTCCTCTAGCACGTCTGGGTTAACCAGGGAAAGAAATTTGGTAACTAAGGGAACAATAGAAATATTTTTTTATTCATTATTTTTCAAGGAGCAATAATTTTAAACAGTTTTAAAGCTACAGTGTTTGGATCTCTAAGTAGATTTGCTTGCAGGCTTCTATGTAAAATTCAAAACATGCTTTTCTAAATTTTGATAATCCCTGGTTTGCCATTACTCCATATTAATCCCATGATGTTGGCTCCTAAACATATATCTTCTAAGTATTGTCCTGTAAATCCTCTATTGAGTGAATTATATTAATCTGTAATGTTGTATCTGAAGGTACGTTGTAGAAATTTATCTCAAATAAACCTCTTGAATTTTGTAGTTTCGCCTTCATGATCACAATCGAATTGTCGCTTTTGTTGCTTTTTTTTTCCCGTAGTCAATTCAATAATGATAGCACGGACTGTGGAGAAGATCTGGAACAGCTATTTCGAGGATGTGTCGATCCTCATCTTCAACCGGAGACCGGTTTTGATATTTTGTTTCTTTAAATTCATCTGAGTATGTACATGTGTTTGAACCTTTACTGTTCAATATCAAAAATAAACTTTAGGAGCCCAATTTTACTGTTTTATTTATTGTGACAAATGATAGGATGTTCGCCAATTTATTCTAGTTTTTAGAAGGGGTTCGCAAGAGAATATAAAATCACTAATAAAATAAAATAATTCGCTAGATTTGAATCGCTGGAAATTTTGAATATTGCCTTTTATTAATTTATTGTCTCTTTGATAATGATAGCAAGGACTGTGGCGTAGTATGGTAAACAACACATAAGTATCGGCACCCTCCGCACCACACAAGTTTAATTTATTATATAGTAATATAATAATTAGTCCGGGACGGCCGTTTCGAGGACACGAATGGTCCTCATCATCAACCGGTGACCGAATGATGTGAGAAAAAACTTTTTCTAAAACTAAACATGC
>LR737420.1:71551-84405 GCA_902655005.2 Marronus borbonicus
CGGCCGTCCCGGACTAATTATTATATTACTATATAATAAATTAAACTTGTGTGGTGCGGAGGGTGCCGATACTTATGTGTTGTTTATTGTCTCTTTATTCACGGAATATACCAACAATTGAAATACAACGAAAACATCATTAATACAATGACGGGAAACATACGAAATTATGTATCGTTATAATATCGATTTCCTATATCAGAAATTATTTAGGAACTAATTAGACCCTATTTGCTAATTAAATGTTAACCTTAATTAAAATTTAATATTATCAATGAAAGGGCATACTGAATATTTATTTCCTAATAAATGATTACATTGTAAACAGATTTTTTTCTATCGTAGGTTGCCTAAATGCGCCATCTACGGAACAAAGGTGCAACGGAATTAAGCCTGCACAAAGGAGTACGCTGCTCGTGCACATTTTACAATTAGCAAAGACTAGACAGACTCGTGTTTTGTCGCCTCTCGGGGAAACCAGTAGACAGCACGAACCCATACTCATGAGGCGAATAAACACGAGTCTGTCTAGTCTCTATTAATATCCTGGAGCGGAGTCCGTTTCTGCAAGCTTAAACGGAATTAATTGCAGTGTACACCCTAGAGATGCCTCTACTGATCTCTCAGTCAGATCGTCCATTAATAAAAATTATTTTATTATTTTCTAATAACAAAACTTGTATCACACTAATAATCAATTTGATGAGTAAGATGCTGCTTTGTTATCGTTCTAGTATTACCTTTGATATCGACTTCCCTGTATAATAAAACATGGAAATAGATGACATTACGTTTGGATATAATTTATATCTATGTGAATGTTAAATTAGGAAAGAAACTTCGGGTAATTCAACTTGCTAAAGTCAATAGAAGACTTAATTACGGCAGAATAATTTGTTAATATTAAACAAAAGAAACATTAATTGAAATAACGGATTTCGTTTTCTTTTATTTATGGAAGTATTGTTTTGTTACTCGTGCGATTTTACCCTACGTTTTGTTTCCTTTTTTACTTGAAATTTTTAGCGCTGTTATAATGAAGCTATAATTGCATTTTTGGCCGGAAAAGCCTTCCATATAAATCTACTTTCGTAGTTTTTCTTTTCCTTAGCACATTGTTTACATCTTACGATGAAGATGCTTCCCTTGTGAGGACACATAGATTTATACGATCACATAACAGTGCATTGCACGGCTGCTACAATAGTGCTGTCCCAAGGCAACTTAAAAGATAGGGCGGTTGTGGCTAGCGTCGTCGTTTACGAAGCCATCCAAATAACGTATGGAGCCGACGTGTGCATCAATAAATGCGTTAAATTCTGTCTCTTGAATGGAATGAAACATAGAAAAATCTTGGTTTCTTCTTTTAATAGTACTTGATGTCTGGTTAATATTGTTTTAGTTTTATCTGGACTGCTTGCTTTATAATTATTGGCACTGAATTTACTGAATATTAAAATTGACTTGAATTGGGGGATTTCAGTGGATATAAATAAATTAAATTTTTTATATTATTTTTATATAGTTTTTACATAGTTTACATTTTGTAAGTTAATAATAATAATTAATAATAATAATATTGCAGATAAGGGAAACATGGGAGAAAATGGGCAATACAAGGAAAATTGTCGGAATATTGTTGAACCGAGAGAAGTTTACAGAAAATAAAGATGTGGAAAATATTACCACCAAAGATACAAGGTGACATTGAAAAAACCACAATGCATAGTATCCGGCGATACAGCACGAAATAATAAAAAAAGGTCTTGTATACTAATGTCCGTAAGCCTTTATACACAAGATATTAAAGTTTGATATTTTTCTTTAGAAAATTTATTTCTCTTCTATTTATTATAACAAAAAAAATCATTATTTGGTCGATATGAGCTTAAAAAATAATATAATATAACAGACTCCATAATTCTGCTCCATAATTGCTCTTCATTAACATTCATTTAGTTATACGGCGTACGGTTCATTTTTCATAAACCCCCAAAATGAAAAATCGTGGAGACTACGAATTGGGTACGGTATTAGGTCCCGCATAACTAATCCATCTATTTCCAAATCGCAAAAATTTCCTTGCTCTTTGAGAAAGAACTGGTGCCAGGGGTATAATATTATTGAATGGGACATTTTCTAATTGGGCGATCGAAATGGTCCATTAATAGAAAACCCATCGGTGTGCCAGAAAATGTTGCTCTTGATTTTGAAACCTGCGGTGAAGAAGCTGTTCTTTGAGGACTTATCTGGTTAACCGTTTTTCATCGCGTTAAAAATATGATAATATATTTTTTTTTAATATTCGAAACTAAAACACTATTTTTTGTTCAATTATCACACACAATCGGAAGAAATTAAAAAGATATAAACGTTCAAAAAAAACCTATATGTTCAAAACCAAAGGCTTTATAGGTTGATGCTTTCTCAGGGAAAATTGAAATGCTGGAAATTAGATTATTAAATTCCAAAGTTAGGGATATTATGAAATTTGTGCCAAATATATGTACTTTCTTAAAATCTCTTCGTTATTGTTTAATTTTCAATAAAAATGTCCAATTTCCATTATTTTCTATATTGTTTCTTGTTTCTCAAATCCAATGTCCATTTTTCAATTGAATAATGTGTAATTTCATTTTAGACTTTCAAACAATGTATGTGAATAAAAGTACTGGCACGAACATTAAATGTATTTAATAAATTTTGTTGAAAGTAAAAGTTAAAAAAAAATTGATTTTCCCGATATTGGATTAAATTCACTTAATGATTGGTCCAAATTATTAAAGACGACATTAAAATATTAGGCATTAACAACTGTTTTATTCTATACTTTCTTTATTGAACACTTACAATATGATTAACATTTAACTATCGTTTTATATGTGTTCTCTGTAAAATGTCTATTACTACTTATACTATGACTAGAGTGGGCAAATTCGGGTGCGCACCATTGGCGTAGCTAATGAATGGGCTCTTGCATGCGAAGGGAGTCAGTATGCAGAGATATATTATCGTGAACGGTCGTTCCGGTGCTAGATTCAAAAAAGTTTTTAAGATGGTTTTTGTAGATGTGCTTAACACCACTTTCGAAATTACTTGGGCAGTACATGCTTCTATTCGTCTAGAAGCTAATAAAATTGAAGATGACGATTGACGTGGTTTCATTTTGCGGACTATAACATTAAGTACAGATCTTTTTTTGCAATCAGTTGCACTTTTTTATTTTTCAGGTCAGCCTTAATTTTATTTTCTAAATGTACACGCACAGATGGTAAATAATTTCGTAACCTGGTCCTGCTCGATAATGTAATATTGGCGTATTTGTTTCAAAATGAAATAAATGAATCGTGCTTAACAAAGTAAACGCCAGATTACACTGAATCATCGTTGCACATAAATTAAATAAGAATTGTTCGTATTTTGCGGCGACACTGGCTTTGATTTTATTATGGTTTGCACTTTGCACATGCCGTTGAAAATGTGTTTGTGACCAACACGTTAGATATATATGGCACACTAAACTTTTAATTTTTACGCCATTGTAAGTCAAATCCGGATAATCCTTAATGAACCTATTCACTGTCTTTAAAGATACAGAGTAGCTCCCTGCGAACTAGATACTGACTAGCGTTTCGCATGCGAGAGTTCATTCGTTAGCTGCGCCGATGGTGCGCACCCGAATTTGCCTACTCTAGCTATGACTTTTGCTACTGGCGGGAACCTAAACCAGTACCCCCCAATCTTTATACTTCCTAATGCATTTTCACTTTTTGACACAGTGCTAGGAAAATATTGCTTTTTCTTGGCTAAAACAATCATTAAAGTCATTGAATACATCGCTATTATTGAGAATTATTTGCTCTACAATCCTTTTCTCTTAGTTTAGGTTTGATGATAACGACTACAGTAGGAGGTTAAATGAGTGGACGTTGTGTGTAATGAATTCAGATGTTGTTCACAAAGAAATGATAAGTGCTACAGAGACAACAATGTAGAGGGTGCATTTACTCATAATTTTTGGGTGTTTTTTTCACAATAAATCCGAGAGAAATAAAGGAAACAAAAGGTGACTCCGATTTTTCGAAAAAGAGAAAAAAAAAAGAACAAATGCAAATGAACTAACTGATATTAAATCCTTTAGTACGCAGACTTAATTATTTCTATTTCGGGCGATATTTAGCAAATCAGTTCGGAAGGAATCTCATCGAATAGATATTTGAAATCTTTGAAGTACATCGGGAAGGTTTAAATTGATTTAAATTGTAGGAAAAGGGCAACGAACAAAAAAGAGGTATGTAAATTGTGGGCAATTTATTAGTAATTCCGGTTTCGTTTTTGATACTCTCGCAACATCAAAAGCATAAAAGAACGCTATTTCGGCCGACGAAATTGAAACTTTCGGGTGAAAACTCTTGGCTCATCAAGTAAATTGAATTTCATATATATCCGCAGTAGTATGAAATGTGTACGATTCCCCTTGTTTCACATAAACATCAGAGCGGCAAACTTAATTTTATATAAGTATCTGGGAAAATGACCACTTGTTCACGTGTTTTCTTCTAAATGATATTTTTTGCAATCCGTTGAATAAGATAAGAAACGCTGGCGATGAGATAGGAAATTTATGTGAAACGATTTTTCCGTCATCAACTTGCTACTCCTTGTACCTGTAATATAAACCGATTCTCTACCTCCTCTAAATTGCTACCACGCTTAGTTTTAGCTGCTGGATAGATTACGATTAATTTTGAAGGAGATTACTTTGAAGTTTCAATTTTGTTTTAAAATTCCTTCGGGATACATTATTTTTTAACCTTTTAGCCGGGTTTAATAAAATGTATTGACTTATTCAATGCTTAATCAGCTATAACTTTTGTTTTACGGTAATTATTAACAAAAATATATTGCTGCCTTAAAAATAACTTATATCTCTCAAAAAAACGCAGGTATGCCCTCTTTATGTGGAGACCAGTTGTTTTGTTTCTGGCACATAATGTTGCGTGCAAATTTCATCTGAGGTTGCGATACCAACCTCACAGACAGCTGCCTCGTGGTTATCTCTAAGCGGAATGCTTTTTGGAGATATTTAGAGATGTTTGTAGCCTATCTTAAAGATCTACAAAGTGTAATATGGCTTTTTATTAAATTATTTGCCCGTGATGTCCACTACCCGACAAAAACATAGACGCGGTATCGTTTTTATTTACAAAACAAAGTTTATAGACATTATATAAAATGTAAATGAGGGTTATTAATACTTATTATGTAAATAGTCCATTTATAGATATTTCTGGGTATTTATTTCTTTATGAGGGGTAATTGAGATTTTCCCAGATCAAAATAGGAATTTTAAATGCGACAAAAATTTAGACCCTGTGCATTTATTACATTAATATAAGCAAAAATCTTTTAATTTGATACTTCTCTTTATATGCAGCGGTTGTGCTGGTAAAGTGTACACGTTTCACCACGAGAAATTATATTTTATAAAGTGTTTGCAATATGGGTGGGCAAAATTACGGCAAACCAAAGGCCAGGGGCGACCGAAAGCTGTAAATGAGCGGGATAAACGCATGATATTGCGGTGTGCATCCAATTCTTCTGCGTCGGCGAGAGTTATTGCAGAACAGGCGGAGGTACAAACGCCCGTGCGTAATGGTCAAAGGATTTTAAAGGAGTCACCGGTAATATCACGGAAGAAAATGTTGAGAGAACCGCCTCTTTCGGCGAATCACAGAGAAGCGAAGTTGAGATTTGCTGAAGAACACGTATCCTGGAAGAAACAATGGGAAAAAGTTATATTTTCCGATGAGAAACGTTTTAATTTGGACGGACCGGATGGGTACTCGCATTATTATCATGATCTGAGAAAGGAACCAAAAGTGAAAATGACCAGACAATTAGGCGGTGGATCTGCGATGATATGGGCAGCGATTGGATTTCGCGATAAAAGTGGGATAGTGTTTTGCACAAACAAAATGACATTTGTGACGAATAAAGACCTATTGCGTGACAATCTTCTACGTTTTGGAAACCAATGGGCCGGGCGCAATTTTGTTTTTCAGCAAGATAACGCGACAATTCATAAAGCAAAAACCATTACTGAATGGTTTAAAGAGAAAAAGATTAAAACTTTACAGTGGCCGGCACGGTCACCAGACTTAAACATTATTGAAAACATGTGGGGTGAATTGGCACGTCGCGTTTATGGCAAAGGCCGTCAATATTTCACGGTACAGGAACTGAAAACTTCAATAGTAACTGAATGGCAGAACATCCCTCAAAATTATGTGTTAAATTTATATAAATCTATTAATAACAGACTATTGGAAGTGATTAAGAACAATGGAGGGTCTACGCATTACTGATCACTCCATTTGTCGATTTTTGTTTCACATTTGCAACAGAGCGTCTAAATTTTTGTCGCAGAAATTGTTTAAACATTGGAATAATAATTTATTATTTAGTTCATATATTACTGGAGGAGATATTTTTAAGTTTATTTTACTTTTATGAATAAAAACTTAATTAGATATCTTGCTAGTTTCGCAAAGAAATGTTGTAACCCTTAAAACCCGTAAAACATCTTACCGCGTCTAAGTTTTTGTCGGGGAGTGTATATATGTACATAGTACACAAGCGTATTTACTTGATTGTTTTTAGTTCTTTGCGACGTTTCCTCCTTTGTATGCTGTACAATTTTGTATGATCTTTTGATAGCTGCCATTACGATAAATTTTGCAATTATACAATGATTCCTATTCATATTTACAAAAGAAATTCTTTGAAAAATGCTGGCCTTCAGCGTGCAGATTTACGGAAGATTAAATCTGATCGTGCTCACATAGACTATTGCTGCCTGACAAATAATATATGATACTGAACGTGAAAGGATACGTAACAATCCCACATAAACCATATTAAAGTACAGTTATGAGTTGGCCAAATTACAGCATTATTTGATCAATTATGCAAATACTTTATGGCTTTTTGAAAGCGAAGTAGTAATCTGGAAGACGAGAGCTTTCGTCAACATAAAGTTAAGACCTACCTACTAATGTATATATACAGCCGGCATTTGCTTCGAAAGCCATTTCTGCCTTTTGCAAATATAATTGATACGTCGCAAAATTAGGAAACGTATCCACCCTACAAACAGAATTTAATTCTAGGCATATAGAAATGCGCTTGAGTTCTAGAGTGGATGTTGCGCTGAAAAATTAATGTACTCGCATGTTGATTTAGAAATTGTTAGCTAAAGTACAAATAACGAAGGGTTAATTCGAAATTTCCATACGTGTGTGTAGGTGAATAATGTCGAGCGCTAACAAACTCAACCTGTCAATGTTGGTAGACAAAAAAAAGTTACATTAAAACACCATTCTGAATTCTGTATAAAAGGGTGTGTATGTTATTATTAATATCACAATTTTGATACAAATACAGTCGGCTATGAAGTTAACAAACAATTTAGATTTTGTCTAATCGATGACCAAAATACAAGACCAAATGTACGCAAGTGCTGTTCGATGAATAATTTATTTTTTGTCAATAGCACAAAATATATTTCTCTGAAATGATTTAGCCGTATGCATGTTATTTACCTTCTGTCAAAGCTTTGGTTTCGCTTTGTGTGCACACACCACGATGTGGGGAAGAATGGATGTATAAAGACACATCCAAACAACACTGAAAGGCGGTTATTTTTATATCATGCTTCCTATGAAGCTTTTACCAAAATTTTAAAGGATCACTTGCTAAAATCCGACCTACGTAATCTCCTCCATAGAGGCCGCGCCGCGTAACTAAAAATAAAACCTTCCAGTCGTATCAGGCGGTAGATTCTAAACTTTAAAAATGTCACGATTTCGAATCTATTTAGGACAATATTCTTGAAGCGTTTTTATAAAAAGTCCATCTGTTTTATTATGCAATTCGTCCGTTACAAAAATAGCCCACTAAATTTTCTAGGTGTTTAGTTGAAATAGAACCGAATCGATACGACGTACGCTAGCATAGCACTTGGAACTTCATTAAGCTGCAACGTTTTGTTCGAAATTCTTTTAGTAAAATGATATGATTATATTGACGACGTTCTAATAGCGTAATTGAATTATAATGATACTGTTTTTCGTTTCCTTATTAGAACGTTTTTATCGAATTAAAAAGAGAATAGATATTTTTAGTTTTCTGGTAGCATTTCAATAATTTTTTTATCCTTTACTAAAAATTTAGCAACGATTAAAACGAGATCGTGAAAATTTTGGCAAAATACTGAATAATCAGTTAATTTATCTTCGTTTCTAAATACATCCAAATATTTATTTCTCTTCATTTGTAACATTTGCTAACATGTTGGGCAAAGATTGTAACGTACTTACTTATTGTGATATTTTATGCACATCAGGATCAGGTAATGCAGAACACTTGGATCTCTCTCTATCTTAATCATTGGAAGAATAGTATTTCCACCGCCTACAGTATACACAATATACGAGTTCTCCTTTTTTTAACAAAAACAAAACAGAAAAATATCAACTGTATTTACAAGGGACGATCTCGAACCCGGAAATTCAAAAAATTATGGAACTTTGGGAATATGTAGATTACATGGGTACACAGGTATGTCCTACGCAAAATTCGTTCCTTGTTAGTAATATTATACTATAAAATTAAGCCTGTTTGGTTTTTAACTTTGCGTCCAAATCGAGAATAAATACTTCGTCAAGAGATCAGGTTTTACCTTTATGTTCAGTTTGCTTGTAACTAAATTTCTTAATGTGTAAGTTACAAGTTTCTGATGTTCCTCGTTTATCAGAATTAGCACCTTTATACCTTGATACCTTTATAAAGCTTTCTGTATCGCTGTTTAAAACTGGCTTTTCAGTGTTTTCTTCAGATTTAACATGTGCATCATCATTTTCTCTTTCACGTTTTACATCTTCATATGTTTTGGATTCAATTATTACCATTTCGTCATCTGAGTAGTACAAAATAAAAGTTCTGAAGGAGATTTGATATTTTTCGTGACCAGAATGGTTCTATATTGTGTAAGCACTAAATTTAAATCAGATTTGTCAAAATGACATTTTTTAATCATATCTGATTGATTCTATACGATTGTTCCATTGTTATTTCCACAAATTTCTCACTCTTGGAAAAAGGACCGTTACAGAAAACAAAATAAAAGGAATATTATGATCAGTAAAAAAATATCTTTTAGGTTGTTAATAGCATGAGTGGAATTAAATACACTAATCTTTTTAAACTTCTATAAACTTTGAAAAATAATTAATTAAAATTAACCAAGTTATATTTTTCTAATTCAAATAAATCAACACCATCTCTCTGCCATGGATAATCTGGAATGGGATTAGGTGGCTGGTTCAAGTTGTTTTTGGAGTATCGTGCACATGCACATGCCGGGCCAATAAAGCATTTCACCAACTAGCAACTTTGCTTCTGTAATACCTGAATGTATTGATGATAACATGTCTTTTTTTGCGATTTAGGTACCAACAGGGTATTGTTCCTATATAACAAATTATATCTAACATTCCGTTATAATTTTGTGGTGGGCCATCCGTTTTCAATATAAATTTTAAATTCTGAATTTCGATATCTTTTTCAGATTCATTTTTAAATTGTTCGAGCTAATTGGAGAACTATAAAACTGGTGAAGCTGTAAAATAGTTTTCAGTTTACCGGAAGCAATTTGTTGAGAATAATCTCACTGGAAAATGAGCTTTTCTCAGTACACATTTTCTATTACATAACATATTAATAGCAACCGGTTTGTTAAGTAATAGTGAATTGTTTTTTCATTC
The DNA here is from genome assembly GCA_902655005.2 of Marronus borbonicus. Lineage (NCBI taxonomy): Eukaryota > Metazoa > Arthropoda > Insecta > Coleoptera > Scarabaeidae > Marronus > Marronus borbonicus. The sequence goes on from LR737420.1 coordinate 81,379, forward strand.
ACTATTACTTATTTTTGTCAGATAATTTAATTTGTTCTCTTTTGTTTTCTTTCCAGTAAGGCCAGAAGATGTGTTTTGTACAAAGAATCGGTTACTATTAATGTTTTAATAGAAAATATTGAGTTAGTAAATCCCTTTCTGATAATTTTGGAACGAACTTGTATAATACCAAGAAATCATTGTAATTGTTTCGCTTTACTGATCCATGACCGTTCCGCTCCGATGAATCGCGTCGTTCGCTGTATGACGACTCCACAGTGCTGATTTTGTATACGTCTTCGCGATTGAAGTTATTGGACCACCGCATAACCTACAGCGACGTTAAGGTATTAGCCAGGACCAGTCACTATTATTCGAATCGATAGAAATAATGAAGAATACCAGCAACCTCAATCGCGAAGACGGATACAAAATCAGCAACACATGGAAGTTAGCACTGCGGAGTCGTTATACAGCGAACGACGCGATTCATCAGAGCGGAACGGTTATGGATCAGCAAAGCGGAACAGAAATGGGGTATATAACGAGGAGCAAGAGACAACAACACCCGTCTTCCGAAATCTTCTGAAGAGTACGCGACAACATCGGAAAGACATTTCTACTACGAATCAAAACAATATTTAAGATTAACATTAAACTTTGTGAATAATCCTCGTACATTGAAAACTGGAAAATATATATATCATCCGATAAGTGTACATGTAACTAATCAGTTTTTCCGTTTTTATCACACATCGCTGTCAAAAATGTGGAAAGATGTGTATTTTTAAGAAACTTTCCTGACTTCCCGTTAAAAATTGGTGCTCTCTGAACTTACATAAATTTCGTTTCCAATTACTTCAGAATTTGGACACTACCTTTTTCCTCTATTTTATTTTACCGCAGATTCAATATTTTAGGGACCTCTTGGATTCGATATATCCAGGCAATTTCCGAAGCACACTATTGCACTCCATTTATTTCGATTGATGACACATCAAATACAATTACTTCTACGATGTACGCTCATTTTAAAATAAATTACTACAATACCGGAAATGGTTAATGAAAAATAAGAACGAGAACCTTACAGATATGGTAGATTGTTTTTCCTTTATCTGACTATACAAAAGGTGATAAGTTATGAGAGATTTCGTGTACTTTAAAATATGTTTGGAATTATTTTGTACCTAAACCTATAATGCATTTTCTTGTTAGTTTTATGGTAATTAATTCCAATACAAAATTATTTGGAAATCCTTTTCACATTAAAGTTAAACCTAGGATTTGTTCCGTATGTCTTTATATTATTCTCAAAAATTCTCGTAAATTACTTTTATTGGAAATTAATGATCTCGCATTTTTCTGCACTATATTTATAACTCATCCATTTTGCAAAACTACCAAGGAACGATCCTGAACCGGGAATTAAAAAAGTTATGAAACTTTGGAAACATATAAGTATTTTGTTTTTTTTTTAGGAAAGACAGAAATTTTAAAATTTCCCGTGTGGGTCTATATATACCTCATTTATAATTTCGTTGGTATTCGTAGGTGTCCCATTATTATTATTTTTTTTTTTACTTCGAAAAATCATTTACATTCTGGAGTATTTTCACGTTCAAGGAAGTGTACCCAACTCACACTTACAGATTTGATGAATTTTGGGCGATTTGTAGACCTTATAGAACCTTATATAAGGTACCACTTTCCGCTTCGGCTGAGAATCGGGGTTTGAAAATCGAAAGTCTCTGGGTAATTCGTTAATTATTTTCTATTAGATGTTTAAATCGCGTACTCGAATACTGTGGCACTGAAACACTTCATTATTACCCCTTACCACAAACATTATCCCTGAAACTGTACGCACGTTTCGATAGTTAAGCTATCATCTTCAGCAGCAATACTGCACTAACTAACTAAGCCAAGAACTAACCTATTTATACAAAATAACGTTACGGTTGACTGACCGGGGTCACGCTACTGTTAACAAAGAGAAAAGGCTGGAGCTTAACGGTCCTGAATCTGAATTCATTAAAAGGTTTTTGCTTTTGTAAATTTCCATGCCTACTAACAAATTAACTGTACATCTCTGTTTACGTTCTTAATTAAACATACGTTGTCAATATTATGTCTGTTTTCAAGCATATACAGGGCAACACTGGATTTGTCAAATCTTCTGAATTTAAGATCAGCCAAGCGCTTTTTGTACCTAATTCTGATTGATCTTTTTGTTTGCTCAATATATACTTGATCATGATATTTTATAAATTCCTGATTTTTCCATGTTATCAACTTGGTCTTTCGGGTTTCCTAAAAGGTTTTTGAGGTTGTTGTTGGAAGAATAAACAATTTTGCGATCAATTTTTTGAAGACTTTTTGAAAACCTTTCGTGTAACTTGGAAAAAAAAGTAGCTTAACAACATTTTTATTACTATTAAAGTGGAATCTTGCAGAAACTTTGATAACACCGGCGGACCGATTGCGACTAAGCAGAAGCCTCTAGCTCTTCGTTTTGGTCGGTTTCTAGGGGTCCAAATTTGAAAAAAGCAATTTTAATTTTTCAACTTTGAGGCGCCGTTACGTCCGAACGGTTGGAGGTAGGGAGTTGAGATCTCGCGCACTTAAAACGCTCGTCGAGCCCTAACTTATCGTCGTAGCTCGTCCGGCCGCCGAGATCTCGACAGGCCGTAAAAATTTGCACCCAAAACGATGGAATTTTTTCGTGGCCAAAACACAAAGTTCGGAATTCCCCCCCCGATCTAACGTCGCTAATCGATGACCATATGGCTGTATATGTTCCCCATAAAATTTCAGCGCGCTACCTTTAACGGTTTAGGAGATATGGGCGTTTGAAGTTTTCGAAAACTCCGCCGGAAACGTTCGAAAACGGACGGAAAATTGACATCGCTTCGGTTTTCGTCGATTATCTCCTTAGCTGTTCGTCCGCGCTAAGCGAAGTGGGTGCGCGTTCGATAGAGAATTGAACGGCGGATCGACCGCGCCTAAGCGGAAGCCCCTGGCTCTTCGTTTTGGTCGGTTTCTAGG
>LR737420.1:89950-123696 GCA_902655005.2 Marronus borbonicus
ATGAGAAAATTCCATGGAAGCGTCGATAGTTAAAACACTAGAATATGATCGAAAGTACTTATTTCTCATTTTTCTTTTTATTTTTTAGCACGATGGAGCTCCTTCTCGTGGTACGCGAGAAATTACAGAATTTTTAAACATTCACTTTCCTCGTGGACAAAATTGAGCGGTTTGGACTTCTAAAATTGACAGCTAGCTAGAAGTCAAGATTTGACACCCTTGGAATTTTTTTATTGGAGTTATTATATGGAGAATTAGTATCAGGCAGCTGCAGAAATTTTCAAGATAGGCTGGGTCATTGTTTTAATAATAATACACATTCTCCAGCAGCTTTCGCCAATTACAGGGAGCTCCGGCCGACTATGAGCAATTATTACGCAAGCGTCTTAAGATGTTTGTTTATCATCACCATTTGCTAAATTTGGAGTAAAGAAAACTACTGAGAGTAACGAGGCCGGGGTTCGAATCCAGTATCCCGAGACCGCTAGTCTAGTCCCGTAGATAAATAGTTTGAACATCGACTTTTCTGTTTGTAATTTATTATTACTTTTATTGTTTTTTAGTGTTCTGTTAAAAAAAAAAAACATGTTTTCAGTTGTTACTTCTGTTTCGTTTTAAACGTAAGAACTTGTCTAGTAGAGGAAGTAAGACTTTCTGACTTTTCACATAGACGAAGTCGACTGATTTAAAAAAGAAATAAAGATTAAGTAAAATTATCTATTACCCATTTAACACTTAAATTTCAAGTATTCTTTGTCTCAAGATAATAGACGTACTTTTATTTTATACTGTAGGAAATTTTCAATTGATTTTTTACAGCGCAGTTATTGAAATCAAATCGAATTGCAATCTATATGAACAGTAATACCGTCACCTGCACTTTCTATGTAAGTATCTAGAAATTCCGTTAATAAACAAGTTGCATTACACATAGCTAAGGCAGGCTGGTGTGCAAACGACCTTCAGCGGTCATTCTATTTGTGTTTAGTTATAAAGTAGGATAACACTTATCACACGTACCGCTCAACTATATTTTAGTGGGTGGTCTGAAGCTCGTCAGCGATAATGCACATCTTACATCGCTGACGTAATTACTAAGTCGAAATTTCTGATAATCAACATAGTAATGGTTTTATTAGTAATTATACGATAGCCACTTTCGCAAGGCAAACATTACACTAACGCATATCGTCAGTTTCACCTTTCAGACAATGCGTTCCTTACATCATCGAAAATGTGTGTTCCTTTAGCAGTATGTAAAAGTAACATTGAATAGAATTGCGCAACGTAGCAGCATTCGCATTTCTTGACCTGCTTGCTTTGTTTAAGGTTTGGCGCACGTAGACGTTCCACTGCTGTTTATATATACTCGCGGAAAGGAAAAAGGCGCAAGCCGAGGCGATTAGAATCCGATTAGAATTAATTAACACGTTTTAATTGTGAATAACGATCTGGTTAAATTAAAGACACGTGAAAACCGTAATAGAAAATCCGTATATTAAAGTACTGTGCTGTTAAAATCCCGTTTATGAACTATAAAAACGTAACCGTAAAAGATGAGACAGTCATAAAAAAAGAACGGGGTCTATACATCACAATAAAATTGCATTATCGGTGAAAAAATTTGAAGCAAATTTTATGTGCCCCATTACTACGAATTTCTCATGTTCCTCTGCTTTACTTTTCTCCTTTTTTTTATTATTAAAAACATATAGAGACATAATAGCATTTCATTTGAAAAATCTATTGTTAATTAATTGCTTTAATAATTTGAACAAGCTCAATAAATCTTTAAGGTGTTAGTAGTTGCGTATGTTTAAAATCAAAAATTGATTGATTTTTGAAAAATAACAAATTTTAAGAAATCGGGTGTTCTTAGTGGTGATAAGGTTTTTCGTATTGACACAGATCTGTCTCAGATAATAAACAGAAACACGAAGATTCTAACTAATGAGATAAATGAACCGATTGACGAGATTACATTTCATATGGTGTATGCATCAGGATAATCTGAGTAACGTCGAGGTATTCCTCTTAAACCAAGAAAATGTTGAGGGAAGAAAGTTCTGTTAACTCCAACGAATATTGTAATGAACTGAATTTTAAGGAATTTGTTATTTATTATTAGCCCAGTGAATAGGGGGAATCAGTGGATAATTCCTGCTATGATTGCAAATACAGCTCCTATTGATAAGACATAATGGAAGTGAGCAACAACATAATAGGTGTCATGGAGGATAATGTCGATTGATGAGTTAGCTAAAATTACTCCTGTTAGTCCGCCTACGGCGAATAGGAATACATAATAGTGAAGGTGAGTAGTTTAACTGGGACCCATGGAATGTGGCTAGCCAACTAAAAATTTTAATACCTGTTGGTACGGCAATAATTATAGTTCCTGACGTGAAATAAGCTCGTGTGTCAACATCTATTCCGACAGTAAATATATAATGGGCTCATACGATAAACCCCAGAAGGCCAAGTCGCGTATTTTAGAAACATATAAGAAAACCACCGACAACAACCAGCAGGATACGCACACCTTCCGTACATAGCCGGATTCACCGACAGGCTGAAAAAGACCCTGGGAGAAAAGAACATCACCAACACGCTGACCCAAATCGACCGGCTACTCCTTCCCAACAAGGACGTGTTGCCAAAACTACAAGCAAAAACTCATATTTGAACTAAAACGACAATGAGGAAAAAGCTACATTGGTGTAGAATAAAAGGACATGAGAGAAACGCACGCCTTAGGCACATTGAAAAATCTGCAGTAGCAGAACGCCTGCACCAACAAGGAGACCACCGCATAACCTACAGGGACGTCAAGGTATTAGCCAGGACCAGCCACTACTACCCGAGGATAATACGCGAATCGAGAGAAACAATGAAGAATACCAATAACTTCAATCGCGAAGACGGATACAAAATCAGCAACACATGGAAGTTAGCACTGCGGAGTCATATAACGAGGAGCAAGAGACAACACTAGTCTTTAGGAAATCTTCTGAAGAAGCTGACAGCATGATCAGCAAAACGTCAAGTCACACATCAAATACGCGACAACACCCGAAAGACATTTTTACTATGGATTACGGTCGTGAAAGCCTGCACTCAACCATCATATTTCAGTTTTGCGATATAGATTGATGGATTGTAATTAATACTTTTGGGTAGCCAGTTTCAAATTTTTCATTATGACCATTTTCCAGAAAAAAATTTCTTCAACCACCAGGAATTTATCGAATATAAATTCTTCGCCCCATGTAGGAAGTAGATAGCTTAGAACTATTAAATAATAAAATATACCATAAAGTTGATCAAAAATAAATTCACATAATTAGTTTCCAAGGACGATGGTTCAAATTGAGAAACATTACCCAAATCCAATTATGTGATTTAGATGTTGTCTCCTTGAAGACGATGATAAGAAATATTACCAGGTTGAAGACTTTGTTCCAGGTTATAGAACTAGGATGAAGGATGTCAATGTTGATTTTCACCAAAAGCTGCTGTACGACGAAATACCAAGAACCAAGTTCATATTCCCAAAACAAAGAATAATTAATATATTATTAATAATCTTATAATAATCTCCCCATATTTAAATTTGCAGAAACCTATTCCAAATTATTTTTGCGTTCCAGAATTAACTTATCCTCATTTGCTAATTCTGGAATGCTGAATAAGTTTCTGAGAGTTTAAGTAGCTTTAATGTTAGACTTAGATTTCCAAGAAAACTATTTTTAGGGGTATATTTTACTCAAAAAACGTGATCTAATTCTAGAATGTGGGTATTTCATTATTATCAAAGAGAGGACTTTGCTTTGTGTGTCCAACCTCAAAATTTGCAATTAAATTATAATATTTAGACTTATGGTTCTATACTTAAAATTTAAAGCGATATATGAGGAAATTAGACGATAGAAAGCTTTCATTGGAATAATGCACCAAAACAAAAATTTTCAACTTCTGCTGTACTCAACGTATTAAAAATTACTTCTTTTTATTACCCACAAATATTCAATATATGTTTATTACAGATTCCGCAAGTACGTAAGCCTATTCCCAGAAATTTAGGTGTGAATACATTCTTTGAAGCTTACTGGAAATAATTTCTCAGACTTTCTTGTAATTCCTTGCTTATTTAATACCTATTTAAAATTCTCAAACATTTAGAGAGCTTAATTTTGCATTAATTCAATAGTTACAATACGTAGGAGTAATTTTTTGAAAGCGCAAAATGCGATCGTTTGAAACAGCGAAGGTAAATAAAGTGAGGTTTTCATTTCAATTAAATTAAAGGTGTCCGAAGGTAGATTCTTTTTCAGTAATTGCGGCTCTTTACGGAGATGTAAGGAATTTGAATTGCTCGGTTTCAGGGAGCCCTAGGCCAACTACAAGTGACGTAGACCAGCAAATTGTGTTAATTAGTAAACAAAACCGTCGGTTAACGGCATGTGATATTTGTGAGGAAATCAATAAGGGCTGCTGAATTACGAATCTACGCTCGAGCGAATATTAGGTGCGGCTGGATTAAAAGGAAACACAGCCACTAGAAAACTACGAGAGGACGTAATTGAACATTGCTAACATCAACAATACCTTGACGAAGGTTAGCGAAATCTTCTCTCGAGTTGTAGATTCAAATCTGTGACAAATAACAAACTTTTTTGGTCGAAAGGGGTACAAAATGTAATCTGAGGTTGATATCAGTGGATAATGGAGATATAAAACATGTTCTATCTTCATATTTCAAAAAAAGATTTGATAATTTCGATAATTTAACTACAAATTATTCAATTATCTTTACACAAAGAAAAATTGTGAAATATAATTCATTTCAAATTAAGAATTTGTTCCTTCCAGAAAAAGACTTCCTCTTTTATTAGGAAATAACTCCGTTTATAAAATTCTACGTTTGGGGGCGATAACATATATATTGGACAGGCCTGCCAATTGTTAAAGCATGGAATTAGCCAGCATAGGAGTGACTGCTGTAGTATTAAGAGAGCTAACCATAATCTAGAAACCGGCCATTTGTTTGACTTTAAGAATATCGGTATTTTGGACACCCAAAACAATTACAAGTCTTTTTCTGGAAATGTTTTAATAATAAGAATAATAATAGTCTGTATTGTCCAACAGTAAATACCATTTAAAGCACAAAATAAAACAATACAAAAAATAATGCAGTGTAAGGTGCTAATAATACAATGAAAATAAACATAACTAATTGTTTAAAAAGTCATTGCAATAGCCATTAAAATTTTTCGACGCATGCACCGCTCGATCAACGTCGTTATAACTGGATAAGAAATTCCACTCAATAGCAGCTATCTCTGAATACAATTCCGCCGTATCCACACGACGAAAGTTAGAGCGCTCGTTATTGTTGGATGGAAAGTTGATAGGTCTTTGCACAGTTTCGTAATGCAAAATTATTTCCAGAGTAGGATGATGTAAATCTTCTGAAACGAATGGTACTACGTCACGCACAGTTTTCAGCAATACAGGTATGTTTGTAAAGACAAGATCAAGCAGTCTGCCATTGGAATTTAGTACTGAATTTACTTGTCGCAAGTCTAATGCTTCCATAAAATAAGCAATTGCAGCAGCTTTCCCATCGCCAGAGACATTCATGCTAAAGCCAGGAGCGTTGAAATCACCAACTATAACACATAGCTTGCCCAAGAGCATAATTTCCAGGGCATCAAGAAATGTTTCATAGTACCATAGTACCGAGACCGATGTAAACGTTAGCGATGTACACTGAGAGATGAGAAATCTGACACCTACACAACACTAAGTCGATTAACGAGGCCAAATCAGCAACGGCGAAAACATCGATGGTATCAGTAAATGCTGAGAGAGCACCGCCACCAGCAGACCAGCCAACCAAACCAAATCTTCTATCACTCCTGTACACTATAAATGATGAGCCAAACAATTCACAACTGCTAACATCCCCACCAAGCCAAGTTTCTATAAACAGCACGATATCCACGTCAGTATTACACTGTGTAGAATAAATGTTATCAACTTTAGAGCGTGAACCACGCACGTTTTGATAGCGGATCACTACTGTTGGACGCAATCAGTTTAAAGAATTTTTCAGCTGTATGATTCTCGGAACATCATCTACATATTTAATAATAATATTTCTCTCGCCAGCATCTCTACGTCTATGAAATTCCTGTCTCACTTTACGATAGATACTCATCTGATAGGGCGTCTTGTCTTTAGATACACCCATTAGAAGACTTCAATTTTTTATAATTGCGCAAGGCTTTATTGACTTGAGAATTATCAGCAAATGGGTCTTTTTTTGCCTGACCTGGAGGATCGAATTTACCCAATCTTATAGGTTTAGGTTCATCCAATGGTATATCCAGAACACTTAATATATTCCGAATAGTATGCCTATCCGCCGCCACCTGGCTATACCTATTACCTTCTTCCCCCCCTTCTTTAGGGATATTAAAAATAAAAATATTATTCTTCCATTTATCCCGATCTCCATCTCGAACTCATCCGCACACTGTTTAGGCAGCACCTTATTCTTCAGCACATCAATCTCAGTTTTAAGTTCTTCAACCAAGGATTTCAGCGAGTGAAGATTTTTTTTTAATTGTAATTTGAAGTCCAGCAATAATTGGCCAATTTTCTATCCTTGCTCTTAAGACATTGAATCAGCTCTTGTGAGACCAGCGCATGTGGTATGTAAATTTCTGCATAAATCGCAAACGATTTCCTTATCAGGAACAATATCTTTCTTGCAGATACCACAATATGAATCTATAGTGGAAAATTATAGTGAACAAAAGGCAAGTAAATACAAAGGAAAGGGACGCAAACAAGGACACCTTTCATACCAAGGGGCCTATCTTGGTGACGCGCTACAACTCACAAGAGGGCCGCGGGGTGTAGATATAATAGGAACAAATATGGTAGAATATAGTTTTGACCGAGTCTGTATTATACAAATAGAAATAAAAATAAACTGCAAGAAAGAACAACAAAAAAAAAGTTTAAAAAATTCAGTGTTTACTGGAATGATTATTATAACCAAAGTTATTGATTTTAAACAAATATAGATTAAACCTACCCAAGGATGACCCTTACGGGGAAAAAAAAGGATGTATAAGCTACAAAACGATTAGGAAAATTCCATATGATTCAAGAAAATCGAACTGCACCGAATGTATCGCACAAAGGTTCTTGTTTTACATTAATGTCACAGCAGATACAATAAATTTTTTCTTACGGTACCAGTTACCCTCCTAATGTTATTTTCCACTTGCTCTCTAACTAAAATTATCAGATCTTTTTGAATATGAATTACATATGTAGATACAGTGCGATGAATGGCTTGCAATGACTAACGTTTATAATCAATTATGAACACTTAGGACAAAGAATCAAATAGAATGGTAAAACGAAGTTTAACATGTAAAATTTTTATTCCAACCAAGGTTATGTTGTAAGAAAAATAATTAATGTAATTAGCATTCGAATATATTTAAATTAGCAAGTGCGTATTTGCGAGAGATATAGGCTTTATTATTAAACTGTGTTATTGAAACAGGTATTATATCGATTCGATCCAATGGGGAGAAGACACGTTTCTTGTCGATTGCAGCATTATGAATACGTAAATGGAAATTCTATTCCGATTGTTAACTTGCGTTTTGTGGGAAATGTAAAATCAACTCGTTCGCTGTTCCAAATGGAATTTAGTGACAGGCGCACTGTAATGCACTAAAATGATAACAGTTTGTCTATACAATTATATATAATACGTATGCCGATGTTAGTATTATACAATTAATCATTTTGGCAAAAAGAGGAAACAACGTTTTACATATTAATTGAGATTAATTAAAATATTAGGATTATTCAATTGTATGTTTTCAATTTGAAATTTTCAGAATTTCAGAAGTTGAAAATAGGAGAAAAATATTCATTATTACTTACGAGTACATGATAAATCTTAGATGAGAAAACTGGGTGAATAGAAACTTTCAAAAAAAGTTCAAATTATTTGTTTAAGTGATAAATCTACGTTATCGTGAAGGTCATATGAATAAACTTTTTGTTTTAAATAACCCCATAAGTAAAAATCCAAAGAGATCAAATCCGGTGAACTCGCCGGCCAAAATATTGGACCATGTCTTCCAATCCACCTTTCTGAAAAGTGGAAAAATTTGCACTTTTCACTCTGAACAACTTTTCTTAGTAACACTTTAGCGTGCTATGAACGGAAAATATACTTTACCTAAAACGAAAATAGTTTTTACTCAACTGTAGAGGCCTACTTAATTTTAAAAAATCGAAAGCAAACTAAAAATAAGTTTCAGACAAGCAAGATGGAATCTCAAAATATGAAATTCCATTTCGAAAATTTTTGATCCATCAACACACTGTATATAAGGTTTCGCACTGGCCTCATTCAGCGCTACTACAAATCCAACAGATCCAAGATGCCAACGCGTTAAAAAGATATCGAAGAATACATGAATTGAGAAATGTGCTTTGTTCGATGAAATCATTTCGGAAGGTCGCGCAAAAGTTTGACGACACTGGTACCGTTCGGGTAGACCAAAGTTAGTAGAAAACGAAGTTCGCGAAAATTCCGCATACGTTGTTTCTAATGTTAATGAAGTTGCAAAACTATTGAAATTAAGTGTGGACGATTGTAAGAAGGTAGCTTCGGTAATATCCCTACAAAATAAAGATTCGTTTTGTATTTAAAGAACTAGGTAAGCAGATTCGCATGACAAATGTTGGCAACACCAGTTGGACAAATGAGGCACATTTTCAATTAAGAAGTTGGTATTAACATAATTGCCGAATATGGGTCGAAAATAATTTATTTTATTGTTTGCAACGGTTTTACAATAAATTTTCCAATAGAACCTTACTTCTATGAAGAAATGGAACAAATGAAAACAATGATATATGGGCAGCGATATGTTCGTATTACACATCGTGTAATTAATAGCTATTTTCCAAACAGTTGGCTTTCTAGATTACCAGATATGAATCCAGCTGACTGATGGTTAAGGGGTTACTTCGAAGAGTTCTTCTTTTGTTAATTTGGTGGTTTTATTTTTGCTGAATTTGGCAAACTTACAACTATTTCAAGCTGAGAATTTGAGCAGCCCTATAGATTGTATACTACAAAGTGAGTTTGGATTTAATTTTCATTTTCATTTCAAATATACACTTTCACTATAAAAGTTGGTTGGAACAAATCGATGTAATGCATTAAAACACAACAAAGACTTATTATTTTATAATAATAGACATCGTGCGCGGCCTTCGGTTACGTCGCCACTGCTAAAAGCTAAAAGTAGCCTAAGAAATATAATTGAAGTTAAAGGAAAACGAAACAAAATAATAAGGAAGATAGCAACGTGGAATGTAACTGGGAAACGAAATGATGGTAAGGAACCAAGCTGATTACCAGCATTATTAAGTCCCAAGAGAAAAAATGAAGAATACGGCCAAAGCTCAATTATGGAAAATGCCACTAGAAATGCCAAGATGTATCAGTACTTCAGGAAAAAGAAGAGAAAACCCCACTAAAAAAAATAAAAGATTAAAGAAGGAAAATAATTATTAGCAAAGACAATATAACAGAAAAATGGAATGAATATTTCGAAGAATTGCTGGGAGCAAAAGATGGAGCAGGACTATAAAGCAGAATTCAAACTATCACAACGAAAAGAACAAGATCTAGAAGAAGAAATAAATTATTCAGAATTAATTGATGCATATAAAATTAAAGCAGGGAGAGCGTGCGGAATAACACCCGAGATGTTAAAATACATGAGTAAAGAGGGCACTTCATTATTACACAAAATACTAAAATTAGCCTGGAAAATGGAATATAGCAATAATAACGGAATAAAGGAAGCCCCACGTACAGCAATGATTTCCGTGGAATATCCTTATTATGTGCAGTTTGTAGGCGGGCAGATTCTTGAAATACAACCGAAAGGAAAAATTGAAACAACTTTGGGTGGGACACAGACCACTTTCCGGGCGGATTTTTGTAATTAAACAAAATTGTAAGACAACAAAAAATAACAAAAATGTAAGAAAATTTACATTTTTTAAAATCTCTTTGGATTATGAACAAATAATTAAACTAACATTAGTATATTTTAGTTTCCAGTATTATTGAAAAATTATCATACTTTTAAAACATATTGAATAAAAAATAATCCAACTTATTAAAATATGTCTTCATGACATACGTATGTAATGCAACGTATTTATATCCTATTAAAAGTTTTGAGTTCGTCACCATAATGTAATCCTGAAACCCCTTTTTTAAGGAAAATATAAATGACTTGTTAGCAAGTTCTCGGATTATGTGAAGTTTACACGACATTCGTAAAAGCTAATACAGTTCCTTTCCTCTCTGGGATATTTTTAGTTAGAAAAAAAAAACCTTTACATTATTAAGAATAAGGACATCTCCACCGCTGACAATTTTGACGACGAGATGTCCATTTCCGCAATCGACAATCAACAGGGGCTTTCTTATTTCTTAGAAATACAACTTTGTCGTGCTTAAATAAAAAAGTTTAGACGAATTGAAGCGATGATATTTCATTTCATTTCGTTTCGAGAAATTGATATTATTTTCGGACTGAATTTTATCGGTCGAATACAAGTTTTCGATAAACTGTTTATTAAAATGATTTTATTTGTATGTTTTATATATATGGCCCACCGTCACTACTGTAAGCGATTTCTTCAACATGTTTGATTGATATGGTGTAATTTAACAATAATTCTTGACCAGATAGATGCTTGCAACTTCCAATGTGTAACAAGTTGTATAAAAAAAAATAATTTTCGACACTTTTTCCATTTAAAACTTTAAGCGTAATTGTCGGACACGCTGTATAATTTTTTTGTAACATTTATTTTGATGCTAATGCTACCATATATTAACAACAGTTTTGCGAAATTCCAATTTTCCAAGTTTACCCTCAACTGATATGGCGAATCATACATGGTACACGAAATGAACGAAATGAAGTGTACTTGAGCTTTCTTTTATATTAACAGAAAAATATCTCAGACAGTTCAAACATCTGGTTACTGATAATAATAATAATAAATAATAATAATCTTTATTGTCCAACAGATGAAATTCCATTTACAGGACAAGTAAATATAAATATATAAAAAATAATAATAACGTAAACATTGAGACGGTGGAAGGAAAGTGAAATACAAAGATAGAAACTTAACATACTAGGTTAAACAATGAAGTAACATGTGAAATAATAGTAATATGTTATGAGAGAAATGGATCCGGATAAATAGTTGAGTGTAGGCTTTCACGACCGTAATCCATAGTAGAAATGTCTTTCGGGTGATGTCGTCCGGATAAAGTTTATTACAATTACTAGCCATATGGTAATATTCCATTTCCATCCATCCAAATTCCAGAAAAATTCTGCGAAGGCATCAACGATGTCTTGTGGTGCCCTTTGTGTGGTTGTAGATAGAAATACACGTACTCGAACACTGTGGCATTGGAACACTGAAACACTATTACTCTCTACCACAAACACTTCACTGACACTGAACGTACGTTTCGATAGCTAAGATATCATCTTCAGCAGCAATACTGAACAGTTCAGTATTGCTAGTGAAGTGTTTCATTGGAACAGAAAGCTTCTCAAGGTTAGGATTTGTAGTTTTAAGCCCTCGGAAAGGGACCAGCATTTCGTCTATGGTCGCTGCAAAGTGCACAAAACACAGAACGTTTGGAAGTCATAGTGGCTTAGAAATAAGTCCCACAGCGAAGAAATATCTTTGAACTTGAAAATACTTGAAAATAAAACGTATGAAAGTTCAACCACCTCCACATCATTAGTAAATTGGCAGTTCAATGCGTTGTCCCCATATTTGCTTAGCGCTTCGGTAATTCTCTTATTAGCGTGCCTTTAACACAGCATCATAAAATGTTAACTTGAAATAGGATAATAGGATCCTTCATATTCATTTGTCGCGCTTCCCTAATTAGTGCAGAAAGATGGACTCTGATAATATGGTTAGCTCTCACTCGTCTGATAACAAGTGGATCCTTACCCCATTTATATTTATCTCTTTTGTAAAAAATATTTACCTCGTCTTGGAGATTCTTCCGACACCGACCATGCGAATTTTCTTCACTGTATCGTCTTCCATATTCTCGTCGTCTGAATCATCTGCCTCCATCTCTGTATCGGTATTATGATTGCTTGCACTATCCGAGCAATCACTAAGATAAACATCTAATGCTCTTTTTCTTAAGTTCTGCATCAGTTAAAGCACGTTTCGACTCGAAATGCCAACAAACAGAATTTTCACTTGGACCACATTAACAGTATGGTGGCTCAATTTTAACCCGAACGTGCAACCCCTGGTATGGAGCGACTACTGTGATGATTATCAAGTCATCTTTAGCAATAAGCCCTTACAAGAAAAGTCACAAAGGCACATGTACGAGGCTCAGGAAGGCTGCAGGAAGTTGAATAAATCTAACTCCGTGGGTTACATTCGATCCACCACGATACCAATTCAGGATTAAACACTTTCATAATTATAAATAAATAAATAACGCAATTATTTCAAATATGATTAGAAATAGCAACATCAAATAAATCGTAAAATTGAATTAGGAATTTCAAAATGTAGTAACATATAGAGCGTTCCATTTAAAATAACAACGTTGACAACTATTTCCGGGATAACCGGAAGTCTCGGATTATTAAATTAATTTAGTTATTTAGTACATATCGGTTTTAGTGTACTGCAAAGTATAAAAACATTTCCATTTTATAGCCTTTCATGTATCGGTGGATGTAGTTCCCGGTGAGACGAGAATTAGGAGGCAACTATTAATAAATAACCCAATTTTAGGAGAAATGCATCCAATTAATCACATCCTACCTACATCCGAGGGATATAAAAAAGGGTGTATAGGGTAGTAAAGTTCGAAGACAAGGAAGGAGAAGGAAATGGGATAGAAAGAGACAGGAAATAGTTGTGAGAAACCGAAGTGGACATTATTTGCGTGTTCTAGTGTATAAACATGTTTACTGCATTCGCTCTTCCAGGGAATCAATTATCTGCGCATGCCCAACAGGTTTCCTTGTATCATTGATGTGTTCATTAACATTTTTACTAGCCTAATTACTTTATATTGTCCACGGCATTTTCTTAACGCCGATATCGTTCTGCCATTTTTGGTACGAGTCTTCATACTTGTTCAAATATTTTAATACGAACTGGTATTTTTATTTTTCTCACCGCATCGTTCGCAGAATTTCAACGTGGGTGTTTTGTACACTAGCTGTGCACTTTCAAAATATATTATCTTTAATTTGCTCCTTTTTTTAACCCAGTAAACGGTCTGGAAAGAAAGCAAAACGATTCCTATAATCTATTTTATTCTTTCTCCTTTTTCTCTGCCATCTATACACTAGCCGACAAAAGTTTACGACCTAATGGAAAGCTCAATGGATGAAATATTTGAAATAGAAGGTACCCTTTAAAAACAAAAATTTGCGTCACTGAAACTCATTATTTTTTAATAGAAATATCCAAGGTTTTTGCCTTGTTATCACCAACTGATTTATTTTGTTTTATTTATGGACTGACTTATTTTGTTCAATGTTACCTACTCACTGAAAGAATATTAATCATTGGTGATCTAAACATTTCAAATTTCTGTTTCAAAAAGGAGAATGATAAGTTGGCAGATTCGATTACTTATTATTCTTAATTGTTAAATATAGTTCAATATAATTCTGCATGTAATTCTCCTGAGAAAATTTTGAATTTTGTATTTTCTAATTTTAAGTGTAGTGCCGACCGCGCTGATTTGCCTTTATTTTTGGCGGATGTTGCGGACCATTTTAGTTTTAAACAAAATGCTTATTTAGATTTTCCTGTAAATGGCTGTATTCTCTTTTGCTGAATCACCATTTGTGGTCTGTCGTACAAACCACATATTTAGATTTCGTCAATACCAGAGAGTGACATTGTGTGTGTAGAACAAATTAACCTTCGGCTCCGATCGAATGTCTAATTTCTTACAAAAATTGTCCGAACGCATTTTTTTAAACCTTTCCATTATATCTATATCTTTAGTCCGCGAACATGTACCTTCAATGATCAATGGAAATGTGTCCGGATTTATCCCATATTTAAAGGTGCGAATGCATCCGAAATAAATGTTATTTTAAACTTAGCAAAAATTCGAGTTTAAAGATCACATTTCTATTTTTCAACATGGCTTTAGTGAGGAGAGACCGACAGTAACAAAATCTGGTTGCTTTTGCTCAAAATACTTGGAAGGTTATCGATGCTGCTCGATGGGTTGATGTTGTTTATACTAATCTGTCCAAAGCGTTTGATAGAATTGATTACGGTCTTCTATTGCATAAACTGCAGCGTGGGGAATTGAGTGATGTTCTGGTAATGTTAGTGCATTATTATCTTTGTGGACGTATCTTTTATGGGGTTCAAGTCAATTGTTTTCCACGGTGACTTGTATTGATTTATTGCTCGAATGATGCAAGATTAACAGCCTCGACCTGCATTTCTCAGTTCTTTGTCATTTGGTGATCACATCCACATGCAAGATGTTCAGCTTTGTTTACCGTAATATTAAAAATGTGACTAATCTATTCACTTCGAGGTTTTTTTCTAATAGTCTTGTGGGGTCTCAGATTGAAGCAGAAGTTTTTAAAATTTTTTCGAAATTTCATGTTTATCCTTGCAGACATTTAATACTTCCCTAGCAACCAGACAGGAGCTTCTTACTTGAACCCTAAGGCCTAGAGCTAGCTGTCGTGGTTTGACTCCAGTATATCCTTTATGCACTAGTGCACGTTTTCTTGGGTCATCCTTTTGTGCTTCTCGTCATCGGTATCGCCTCGCTAAACTTTTATTAAATGAACAAACCATTTCAGCTGTTGCTCTCTTCTCAAATGTTTTCGTTTTTTTTTAATATTTTTCCTTGCTACACTTTTTTTATATTTATTATATATAAATATTTCATCAAAATGCCAAAATTCAAATCCTACACATTTTTCAGCTCTTCCCCGTATATTAATGAAGAAATGAATAATTCAGACAATAACGTTATAATTCTGACTTATGTAAATGTTACTTTTTTATTATATTTATATTATTCGTGTAATGTCGCAAACATGCAGTGGAAGTTTAGAAAGATTACTTCAAACTATGTGAAACTTTGCAATAGATGTACAAGTATGTGAGCGTATTCCTAACTGTTCCTTATGCGAATACGTTGATAAGGTTGTTATTTAACGGGATAGCAACTTTAATATGTAGAATAAAATCTAACCGTATCTTATAACGTGAAACTGAAGTGAGGATCCGAGTTTGCGACAGATGTTTTCGTGGCTGGTAGTTTACTATTAATTATAAACAAAACTTGATACCGGCAGCGTATTCAAGTTATAAATAAGACACGTTTATTACCAAGACAAAACGTAATAGTTTTCACATTTACATTCGCAATTTGTCATGAATACCTACGTACATATTTGGAAGGTCTTTAAACACGTACTGTCTTTGGTAATAAATCAAATGCTGCGTACTCATTTGAAGCTATATCCTGGATCGAATTTTAGTTTCAATAGTTTTTAGATGTTTTTTGAATCTACGAACAGGAGTAGCAAAACGTTTCAAAAATCCATATTTGTAAAATGCTATAAGGTTGAAGTTGCCAAGAAGTAATGATTATTGTGATATAAAAACTAAATGCTGTAAAGGAAAAAGTTCAACAAAATATCCGTAAAAACCAATACTTTATTCACATCTATCTGTTAATACGAAATTCAAAAATAATCAAATAAAATTATATAAACGGACACCCTCTTTCGAAAGGATAAAAAGGGAAACAGAGCAATTGTCACAATAGCTGTTCGGAGGTTCAATAAATACCATAGCGAAAATTATCTTTCAAATAAAGTACTTTTTATGAAATGCCGTCGCGATAAAGCGAATGTTACATTAGCACTGTGCGCATCCGAAAGGAAACAAATTTTTCTTCGCGGCATTCACCGAAATGAGTTCCCCATTTCATTATGATCGATGGAATTGCCCTATTCGTGGGATGACGCAATTATAATTGTCAATAATAAAAGCGAGATTGCATCTTCGAAACAATCGAATATCGAAAAAAGAGGAAAACAAATACATTCAGATGGATCTTCGCGAAATTGTGCAAAGTGCGTCATAAATCCAAACACTTTTTTTTCAATTCATTTCTGTGCCTTGCCAATTTAGGAAGCTTTCTTTTACTTCAACTTGTTTATTCTGTAAACATCATTGATTGTGAAAAAATGTAAACAAACAATAATTGTGACCTTCCTCCATTGAATTTTTGTGATCTAAGGTCTGAATATTTATACACAGATTGAGGACATTAAACACTTATACTTCTTATGCTTCTATCAAGAAGACCAGGAAATGGAATTATTTAATTAAAATAAGGCGTCATTGATGAATGTTATACTTCTATATGTGTTAATAAAAGAAAATATGTCAGAATTTTTAATTGTGAAAAACAATCGCATCATTGTTAGGTCTTAAACCTTATATGAAATTATATATTATATAAGCAAATTCAGACATTTTTAATGGATTAGGTACACTCAAAGATGAGAGAAAATTGTAAACCTCTTGTTTCTACCATTAGGAGAATCCCACTTGCTATTAAAGATGAACTAAAATCCAAGTTAACTGAAGTAAGAGCAAAACTAGAAAGAATCTCTGAATTGGTCGGTAACTTGGTAAATTGTACAGAAACCGTACAAAAAGACCCCCTAATAGTTCCTAGTTAGACTTACCCATTAATAAAACTGGGTGTGATATTTTGGAATTTGCAGGTAACGACTACTTGGTGATTTAAGAATTCTCTAAATGGCTAGAAATTATATATAAATTCCAATGGTATTCCAATATTAGTCATAGTGATAATATGCCTTTTAACAATGTTTGCAAAAAATGAAATTTTGGAATTATTACGAGCTCACCCAAGTACCCAAGAAGTAATGGGCAGGCAGAACGAGCAGTTCAAACAGCCAAAGAGATTTTAAAGAAATGTCATGGTTCAGGTACGGAATTAGCCTTATTGGAGATTAAGAATGCTGCAAATAGTGGCACTGTACAAATTCTATACAGCAAACGTACTAGTTAACACCAAATATGCACACAAAGTTCTTACAAATGCTATCGTGATAGAATTAAGATATTATTATAAAAGGACAAAGTTTGGAAATAGAAAATCCTCAAACGTATTTAAACCTCACGCAACTATGTAGGAGGACCAATATTGGTATAACCGTAACACCGGAAATCCATAAATCACCCATTGTGGCAAGCTTGTATTCAGATCAAATTTACCAGAAAGCACCAAAGTTGCCACGAATAATAGTAACAAGAAAAATAATGAATGCTATGAGCCCAACTAAAAATACAAGGCGGAGAAATCAAACTCCCAAATTTAGCGAAAGCACCGTAAAAACATTAAAAATGCCGTTATCAAAAATGAAAATGAGTAGGAGAAGTTAATTATATTAATTTAGCTCCAACAGTATAAAATAATGCCTCATATTATCCTCAGTATAACACCCTGTATTGTAATAAAACTTCTCTCTTAACCGAGATATTTCAGCTTACAATTTGACCTAGACGTACTAGTTAACACCAAATATGCACACAAAGTTCTTACAAATACTATCGTGATAGAATTAAGATATTATTATAAAAGGACAAAGTTTCGAAATAGGAAATCCTCAAACGTATTTAAACCTCACGCAACTATGTACGAGGACCAATATTGATATAACCGTAACACCGAAGATCCATAAATCACTCATTGTGGCAAGCTTGTAATCAGATCAAATTTACCAGAAAGCACCAAAGTTGCCACGAATAATAGTAACAAGAAAAATAATGAATGCTATGAGCCCAACTAAAAATACAAGGCGGAGAAATCAAACTCCCAAATTTAGCGAAAGCACCGTAAAAACATTAAAAATGCCGTTATCAAAAATGAAAATGAGTAGGAGAAGTTAATTGTATTAATTTAGCTCCAACAGTATAAAATAATGCCTCATATTATCCTCAGTATAACACCCTGTATTGTAATAAAACTTCTCTCTTAACCGAGATATTTCAGCTTACAATTTGACCTTGTAATATCATAAAATACACACATATTGAATTCATAAATCAGTGCTCGGGTACATAGTTTTCTTAATTTATTTTACGTCTGTTACTAACCTTCAAAAAGTCTCATTTCTTTTGACATTCATCCTACGATTTAGATGGAATATTATATTAGCTCTTGGTGTATATTAAAACCTTTTGTTGTACGAATTTCCACTGGTGTAATAAATTTCTAACCGAATAGTAGGGATTTAATATGGAAGCGCGGTATTACGACATAATTTTAATCTTGGAAAGTCTACAAATGTACAAGACGCAGTGAATATTGGAACCACACTCGTCGGGCCAACACCGATATTAATAGATTAATATGGTGGAGTTCTGAAATTGTAATTTGAAGATGGGAGGAGCTTGGCTGAAATCAAATGACAATATGATCTGTCAAACGCCTTTATGCATAAGTGAAATTAATGCAATATTTGGGGATTTTAGCGCGTTGGATTTCACGCTTCCTTTAATCGTTGTAAAATATAATATTATCTCGCATGGCTTCGAACTAAACAAGATTTTCCTTGTAACGTTGTGTTTATAAGTATGACTCCAAAACTAAACAGCACTCGTCATAATAGGAGTCCATGTTCACATCGGCCAAAGAAAACCCGTCAAAATCACCTAAATGATTTGGACTGATTTAACTTGGACAAAGTTAAATAACTTTGTAATTTAAGACTAAACCACAAAATTATTCAACGAAAGTCTTCCAAATACCTTATATAAAATTGTTTTCGACAGTAAATCTTCTTTATTAAAACTCGTGATTTAATAAACTTTTACGTCTCTAGACAAACTACTTTTGGGATCGTTTGAACTTTTATTCTTTTAATTTGCAATTAAATATAGGAAGTTAGTTTTAATTATCTAGTAAAATAAGGATATTTTGTTGAGATAAAACCGCTCCATTGGAGATTGTTGTTTGTGCAACGGATGGAGTTCAGTTCCACGCCAATTAAAGTGCTAGTAAACTTTAAAATGCTTTAATCCTTGCCGTTTCCATCGTAAGATACCGATTACATAGTTGCTATTTTATTGTTGATTGTTAATTCGACTTTTGTATTCTACTGTATTCGCTATTCGCAGAGGAGATCCCTAGTTTGCCTTGAATTCTGTGTGATTGATAAGATTCCACGGATACCGATCATTTAAATATTTCAATTATGCAAACCATGCACCTTATAATAATACCGCAGCCCTGGATATTGGCTGCCGTATTACTAGTTGTACATGTCTAATGTATTACCGTGAACCAACGTAAATCTCCATTTCGCTAGCTACTAGATCTATTGATCACTTCCCGAACATATGAAGCATTGAGCAAGGAGGAATAAATAACACTATAATCAATCATTGAATATTTTAGCGGGCGAATTGATCTCTTGACATAGAGTGGTGATATTTGTCGCATATTTCAGGATTATGTTCAGGAATTTTTAGGGTAACGACTATTAGGGATATATCGGCATTTTTCAATATATTTTTATTAAAGAATGGTATGCATAATTACGACTAGAGCTGCAAATTTTTGTCCAGTTATTTATTGAGATAAATACAAAAAGGCTAATTTACTACTCAGAAATACATAGAAATTATTATTTTATTTTTTTTAATTTTATTACATTTATTATAGATGTCAAATGTCGCTTAAATGATTAAACAATTTTTAGACTGTTTAATTCTAAAATCAGCGTTGGAGAAAAAAAATTTTAATAAAGGTTTTAATTTTATAATGGACCTTATATAATTTTTAATTCATTTTCTTTCGCAATACAAAGCTTTTCTAAAGCTTATACTATTCTCATTATCTCGTTTCTTATTCAACTAAATATGAAGTATAAATAATAATAGCAAGGACGTTGGGGTAGATGGCAAACAACGCTAAAGTATCGGCACACTCCGCACCACGAGGACGCGTCGATCCTCATAACCGAATTCGCTCATACGGTTGAAAATGAGGATCCACCCATCCTCGAAACAGCTGTTCCGGATTGATTAATTAAATTGTGTGGGGCCGAGTGTGCCGATACTTCAGTGTTATTCCTCAATATGACGTTCTTACAATAGAAAGCTTGCCTAATATCTCATACTTTAGTAACGAAATGGAATGATACTAGAACTAATACGTTTTTCGAATGGTTCGTTCTTGTAAAAAAACTGACCGGCCGCGAAGGTTTCTTTCAATTGTGAACGTAACTGTATAACCTCCACCACTTATTTACTTCTTTATACCTCACGGTGCGTCTCTGTCGCAACCCTTGACCTTTTCATCCCGTACACAAGCGCCGCAGATGTGTTAGTGACATCTGCGACGCAAGACTTGATATACAGCTACTGTTTTCACATTATGACGGATTTTGAAGTTTTTCTGATCGAAGCTATCGTTCGATTTCGGCGAATGAGGAAAGAATAAAACCATGAGACCCTATGTTTTCTATGGTATATAATAAATATTGATCTATATAAGTAACACGCTCGTATTTTTTATATGCCCAGATATTTTTTACGATCTATTAACTTTTTTTATGTGTGTGCTTAAGATATATTTAATTTACCTCTGTCTTCGTAATAAATAAAGATTGATATTAACCGGAACGATTTTCTTCCTTTTTTACGATAATACCCGGGCACCTGATACACTATACGTGAGAATAAATACGTTGTCTTACCTGAGAAATATAACATAATAACAGCGGATTTATCTATAGCGATTTAGAAACAACAAAATCGTTATAGGAGAAGTTGCGAAAAAAGATCTCTTAACATGAAACCGTAATACATTATATTAATTAACACCATTCCGATACAAAAAAATCGCGAAATTTGTATTATCCTTGTTTGCGTCTATTATTGATCACCATGTTTATCAATTAAAAATAAATATAACCAAAAGAAATCAAGGAATACGTGTACATTTGTAAGTACAACTTTAGCAACTTTTACTTTCACTTTTTAATAATATTTATTGGAAGAACTAATAACAAATAACCTAATACAAATGATTTTTAATCTTACGATTTAAATGTAATACTTTTTACCATCTTCTCTCTAAAAACTTTTCTGTTGTCCTAATTTACCAGCCTGTATATTGATTACAGTTAATCAGTTTGAAAAAATTAATAGATCTAATTATAATTTGAGGTTTGAGGCGAGTTCACTTTGAGGTCAAGCAAAGTCAAAATCTCTCATTTTAAAGTTAATTAAACTTCTTGAAATTGAATTCTGTGTCTAGAAAGTCGAAAAACTTTTCACTTTCAAACAAGGGAAACCTTGTTCTTCCGATTTCAATCTCATGTGAATAAACGCCGTACACAATACAATAATTTACAACTTGAAAGAAGAAAATTACACATTTGGTGTAAGTAATCGTCCCATTTTAATACTCAATAATGTTTATATAAACTCCAAAACTTGATTCTACAATGTGCAGAATAAATTTTCAAATGGAGGTCGGGAAATACGGAAGTAATTTAATTTAAATTGCCTACCTTCGGGGGAAAAAGAATTTTTCTCGATCTTCTAGAAGTAGAAATAATTGAGTAAATTTGTTCTGCGCCAACGGTATTTGTTTCGCCAGTATTTAGATGAATTTTTGATATATTTTCGATATTTCTGAAGATTTAAGGAAATTTTTCATAAAATATGATGAATTGATCAAATTTATTCATTAAATTATTTTGAGATGTGTATTATTTGTACTACACAACATTGAATTATTTATACTAGCTTTTAAACCCTAAAATTTACAAAATTTTTGATTTTGTTATTAATATAACAACTTAAAGTTAACCAATTTGCAAAAACCCCTTAAGTAGTTTAAAGCAGGCCGATTTTGCTTAAATCGCTCCTAAAAGGCTTTTCCACAGATTTTGCTATTCATCTAAGCGCAATTCCACGTTCCTACAATCTCATTTGGTGAACATTTTCGATGTTAACAATTGTAGTTGCGAAAAGATATAGAACGTATAGATGCTCATTTGATCCGAAATGACGTTCTACAAGTTCCCATAGAAAAAAATGATTCATATGTAGATGATTCTTGGTATCCCCCTTCCTTTAAAAAGAAATTTTATTCAAACTAGACGGTTTCGTGTAAATCATTGTAATGGAAAATGTACAACTTTCACTACATACAGATAGAAACTTTTTGACCTAGTGTGATTCCAAAGAGTAAATGGGTTATGCACGTGCATTACATAAAACGTTCTGTTTAAAAGCATTTTGAGTAGCTGATGCATTAAGCATTTAAATACACTAATAAAGTTAACTAATTTGTATAAAACTAACTTCGCTAGCAATCAGAAATTTTCTATTAGAAGGGTATAATTAAGTTGCTAAAAGACAGAGGCTCTCTATGGAGTTACGCGAGAAGTAACGTAGTAGTTCTAATTAGTTTATTTAGTTTCATATCAGCGAGAAAAGCCCCTATATATGTACCTGCATTGCTCCAATCTCTAAACAGTCAAAATGAAAGACATAAGGATAGTTTAATATTAAAAATTTAAACATTCATACAATGCCGTAAATTTGAAATTATCTTTTTATTTATTTTGGGAACAAGATCCAGATAATAATATACACATATTTTTAGATATAAAATATTTAATAATATTCTGGTTAACTAAAATAAATTCTTTATTATAAATATCAGACTTTATGCAATATTTTCTAAGGTGTATAAATTCAAATAACAAGTAATTTATTCAACGTAACCTCCACCTGCTTCCACGCACTTTTCCACCTTATACCTAAATCCTCTCCAAACGTTCCTAAATGTTCTTATATCTATCTCACTAATTACTGTTCGTATTTTATCTTTTAATGCTCCCAAATTCGCACCAAAATCATTATTTTCGTGCATTCTTTGTTTAACGTGCCCCAAAAATAAAAATCCATCGGCGTTAAATCGGGCGAGCGAGCTGGCCAATGAACAGGTCCAAAACGACCGATCCATCTTTCAGGAAAATGGTCGTCAAGCCAGTTTCTAATTAAATTAGTTGAATACGCTGCTGAAAGTGGACTGCATCTCTGTTGATATCTTCCAACGATGGTAAAACAAAATTTTGTAACATATCCAAATAATTATGCCGATTTAAATCGTTTTCGAAAAAAGAGGGGCCAATAATTTTATTGAATAAAATTCCACAGCACACATTTACTTTCTTATAACGCTGGTTTTTCCAATTAATACGATTAATCCGATTAACATTTGGATTCTCTTCTGCCCAATATCTGCAATTTTGGGATGACACATAACCATTAGTGGTAAAAGTAGCTTTATCCGAAAACAAGATTTTATGATGGAAAAATTGATCTTCCATAACATTTTCTCCAACCCAAGTACTAAATTCCAATCTTAACGCATCGTCCCGCAGTTCCAGAGTATGAATAAATTTGGGTTGGAATGGGTGAATCTTGTTTTCCTTAAAGACTTTTTGCAGTAAGCTCTTGCTTACACCCAACTTCGCCGCTCTCTCACGTAGTGATATTTTTGGTTATTCTAATACAGATCCCATAGCTAGAACAGTTAATGCATCATCTTCATTGCATTGTTTCTTTGTTTTCTTCTTTCTAACAATAGAGCCAGTTTCATCAAATTTCTTAACAAGCTTTTTCAAAGAATTAATAGCGATATTAATGACGGGGAATTTAACGTTAAATTTGTTGATCGCTGTTCGATATGAAATATCACCAATTCCATAACACTTAATCAAATAAATTCGTTGTTGGAATGTTAACAAAATTGTGACCTTCGTGATTGCAAATATCGCGTTACTTAAATTTGTAACAGGCAAATAATTAAATGTCAATAGAATTTCAAGGCAATACGATTATCAACAATAATTTGAAGTTTGAAGCAAACACGTTTTCAACATTTATACGCATACAGAAGGTAATCAGCGCATTTTAATATGTTTTCTACTGGTTTTAAGGCAAGCAAAAATGTTCGTAAAGAAGAACTTTTTTTAATAAAATGTAGAATAAAAAAGGCTTATTTCATACAGCTTCCTTTTTTTAACTGCAACGTGCTTTATTTGTCAATCTGCAGTGTTACTGTATTCGATTATTATCCAATTACAATTATTGAATTTCAATTAATTAGAAAATGGACTGAAATTATATATGTACGTGATATTATTTTTCTCGCTGGAGGTAATTAACATTGCTTATGATACACCTTAACGCTGGGATCTCCATGAAATTTATCTCAATTCCAATACGAAATCTAATATTCACTACAGCAATCGCAGAAATCTGCAGGTCTTCCCAATCTTCTGGAATTGTAGAATTGTGTCTGCTGTGTAAGCGATAGTACGTCATTACATTTTCAGATAATGAAATAGACACCACAAGCTACTTTTGAAAAGCATCTCCGTAAATAAAAAATCAAACACCTACTTTGTTGTTTTAAGTAGAACACCCCATATTTTATTACATTTTCCGTCCCTTCATCTAGAAATTTCTGTCTCCAATCACCTAATTGTAAATATATCAATAGCCTTAACTCATTTTTTACGAGATTAAATTACATACATGGTACCCCTTCGAACCGCACAGGCTGTGCAGTATTAAATACCAAAATGTGCCAAATTAAAGTCATCTTTTTAAATAGACATATTTCTTCTATATCCACCGAATAGGAAAATTATATGCAACATTTTTGTTTAATGATGCATATGTCTAATACTATTATCATCATATCAATTATAAGGGAATCATTTACATATGTTACTACGAAAATTAAAGCAAAATTAATAGCGTTAAGTACTTTTTTGAACACAGAGTCAATAGTTAATTCTTTTGGAATGGGGCTCAAGAGATCCCTTATCGGACTGCCATAAATATTGTTGTTATATTGAAAATAGTTAGAGTTACATGCCATCTAAAAACAGTTGGTGAGGAATGGAAGTGGAATCTTGTACATGAAACTACTTGTCTGTAAATTCTTGCAAAATTAAGTCCCACAAGGTCCTAACTTAGACCCTCTTTTATTCAGTCTCTTTATAGATGATCTCTTGACAAATCTTAGTTGCCCAGTGTTGGCTTACGCCGATGATGTCAAATTATATGCACAATTTTCTTCTAATAATGATGTGAACATGCTACAGGAAAATTTAAACAAACTTGTTAACTGGTGTAGGTTCAACAAGCTTAGTCTCAACGTTGAGCAATGTTGCATTGTGTTATCCTCCCCAATCATTGCTGATTACAATATCAGTAACATCTCCTTAGCATGGAAAGCAGAATTTAAGGATCTTGGTGATTTTTTTGATACTGGCTTTACCTTTACCCGATATCGAATCGTTTAAAACTTTATACAACGCTTATATCCTTAGTAAGCTAGAGTACGCACCATTGGTATGGTATCCATTTTATTCATGTGATTGCTTACACCTTGACCAAATTCACCGCTAGATTCTTAAATTTTTGTCATATAAGCTTGATGGACCTTACCCGGAGGTTGGTACGCCGCAATTAGACTTGCTGGAAAAACACAATATGGTATCCCTTTCGGAGCGACGTGATAGGCTATGCTGCAAATTTTTACTTAATATAATTAATAATAGGATAGATTGTCCTTATCTTTTGCAGAGCATCACATTCCACGTCCCCTGTTTAAACTCCAGGAGTGAGACCACTTCTACACCACCGCACGCAAGGACGCACATATTGAAGCGTTCACTCGTTGCAATTATGAGTAGATTGGGAAATACCATTGGTGACGTTTTTAAAACGCGAAAGTGTTATTAATTATATATTTTTTTAATTGATAAATTATATATTTACTCTATTGTTATTGCATTCATGTATTTTTTTTTCTTTTATGTCTTTTTATGGGTTTATACCTGTTGGGCGGTAATAAATATTATTATTATTACTCTGCATACAAAATTAAATTAACGAATTTATTAATAGATAAACGCAAGTGAATGCGATTGAATTGAAATAATATAATACAATGTTAACTGAGGTTTATCTTATTATACTCTTACTAGCCAACACATAAGTATCGGCAACCTCCGTACCACATAAGTTTAATTATATTATATAGTAATATAATAATTAGTGCGGGACGGCCGTTTCGAGGACACGAATGATTGGTGATGAGGACCATTCGTGCCGATATTTATGTGTTGTTTACCATACTACACCACAGTCCTTGCTATCATTATTATTTTTACTACACAGTTCTGTATACGGAAAGCGATATTAATTTTCGTACATTCAAGAGGGGAGACATGACATATTTTGCCGACTGTACATTCTGTAAACCGAATTTTAAAATACCGCATTTATGTTAATAATTGTTCATATAAGAAATACAGATATTTATCTACCAACACACAGGTTAACCTCCAGAGGTGTATGGATATTAAAGTATATATAACGACATTCCTCTTGAGTTAAAAATTTAAATAAAAAAATTAAAAAAATTAAAAAAAATCGTTTGGAAGTGCACATAATTTTATCATTTTCTATTGACAAGTTACTCCTTGCAAATTTAAAACTCAAATTGTTTCTGTATTTCAAGCGAAACATAAATAGTTGAGAATATCGAAAACATCGTCGTTCGCGTTCACAACGTCGGGAGACTAAAAGTTTTAAGTAGACATTGCACGAGCAAGCCTGCTATTACAATTGAAAAGAAATTTAACTTCAAAACTTGTAATAATAAAAGAAATTTGCAGCGTGTCGTCGAGCGCGAAAAATGTTATTTTTATCTATGGTTATCGTAAAATATTAGAAGCAATCGAATAGTTGGAGAGATGCCTAAATAGTTGCGAATATGGCTGTATTAAATGAAAGATGGGTATACGAAGTAGACGAAGTAGACGAAGACAAAAAGAGGGAGAATAAATTAGAGGAATAGGATGGCAAATTCTAGGTGCATCGAAAATTCAAAAGAACTTGAGAAGTATCGGTGGTTGAGAGATATAGCAAACCCGGGCTGGCGTGCTCTGTTCTCTTAAACGTTCAGACCGGTTTTAGTCACTTCAATAAAATGAAAACATAACGATAGAACTCACTCAGAATTCCTGAATGCGAGAAAAAGAGGGAAACATTCTCAGACCATCACTGTCTTCGGGCCGTAACTGATTTTTATATGAGCCATCGGTATTTGTTCTATTGCTGTTCGACATTTTAGTATTATTTCACGAAAAAATCGTGTATTACACACACACGTACACACACGACAGGCCATGTCACGGAAGCATTATGGGGTGTAGCGTGTGGATAAGCCAGTGGCGTGCAGGTGTAATTATGTCTCTCATTTTAATACGCTCAATGGCTACAACGAAATTACATGTGGTATTAAAGGATTTACATATTCACAGAAAGAATACGTTAAACTGGAAAAAAACACGATTCTATTGTGGTGGAAATTATTAATCGGAAAATTCTGTAGATTATTCCACTAAAAAGTTAATTTATCCACTTCTCAATGCAGTTTTTTTTCCTTTTTTTATTTCATCATTCGTACACTGAGAAACTGATGTAGTTGAAATAAATAACAAGGGACAATCTCGAACCCCGAAATTCATCTAATTATAACACTTTGGGAAAATGTAGATCACATATAGGTGTTTCTTTTTGTAGTAAATTAATTAATTAGTTGAAATTAAAGTATGTTGTTGTAGAGGTAATCACTAGCCAAAATTGCCATAACGTCTTGAATATTTTGCTCAATTGCTTCTCAATTTTCAACGCTAATTATTTTTCCAGATGTAAAATGTCTGGTCTTAGCTTTTGTGAATTCCCAAAATAGTTCTTTTTTCAAGTTGTTTAATAGGATGCCTATCGTAGTTTTCCCAATTTGTTACATTTCCCAACACATTTCAATTTGTAGAGTAGGGTTTGGCATTTATATCTATGCTAAAGTTTATTCAAATAGAAGGCATACGTACTAAATTTTTAGAAAAACAATGGAAGAAAAAAATGCAATTTTCGAAACCTTTTTTCGACTATGTGGTATCCCCAAAACCCGCCTTTTGAAAGCTCCAGCACCTTTTCGAGATAATAAAAATCGCTAAAAGAAGTTGATGGACGATAGATCAGGTAAACACGGACAATGAACCATTAATTCGATGTTCTTCTTCTTGAAAAAATCAATTGTCCGATGATATGATGAAAGATGATGAGACGTTGTCGATTGTCTTTCCTGATTTCATTGAAGACTCCTAGTTAACAAATTATTGTATACCATTCAGCATTAACTATTGTTGGACCAACCAAAGCAACGAGAGAAACAAGCAATCATTTTGTTGGAAGCCCCTCCCAAATATTTTTAACATTTCCTTGCACCTGCTTCTTTTTGTACTTCGGTCAAATTATGTGGAATCAATCGGAAGCAGTACTGCAGTCTTCGATATACCTAAAGAACATTGCAACATAGTCCCTTCGTTTGATTTATTTACTGGGTAGCCGCATTGTGGGTGTAAGTATCTACATCATTCCATGTCTGTTCTAAAAAGACCTTCTCGGATTACAAAGGAACAAATGTAATAAACTGCTAATAGTTAAATAATGTAAAATTTAAATAAAATAAATGTTCTGTGGGCTGTTGACAAATATCTTCAGTATCACTTCTGATTAGCTTTAGTGCCTTTACTCTAGCTACTATACTTCTTATTAAATCGATTAAATTAAATGCGAAGGTATGTTATGCCAAATGGGGCGCAAAGCGTCAGTTGTTCTAATATCTGGGGCGCATGTCCGAATAGGTTGATTTGCCTCAACATCTCCACCCAGACCCAGATTTCTGCTGGCTGTTCCATGGCTAATCCATTCTCTAAGGACGAGCACTGTCGTCATAGCCACAAACAGATCCTTCACCGAAAATCGTTGGTGCCATAATATTTTCGTTGTATCGTTGAGCTCTTTTTCTCCACACCAACATTCGCCCATTAGGAATGTACAGTTGCAATCTCGATTTCCGATACAGATTTCCAGATTCCAGTCACGCTGTTTAATTGCCCAACGATTTCTGCTTGCACGATGCTCCCTCGGCACTCGGATGCGTGTGGCGCCCTTAAATTACGTACATGCAACCTCATGCATCTTGGCAAAGACTGTTAATCCCTGAAGGTTTGTATATCGGGTTTTTTCTTGCAATAAGTACCCTTAAACGACCTTCAATAGGAGTTGTAGTCTATGTCCTCGTCCTCCACCAGGTATGTATAATGGGGATCCAAGAGATAGGTATGATGGCACAAATGCAAACTTGGGCGATAAGCAGCAAACCTGTACGAAACTGAAGCCCATACTGCTTCGTCGCTTGCCAGCCGCCCAAGTATACTTTTGTTCTATCATACCTATTCCATGCTCAACTTAGAACACTTTGTGAGACATTTAAGGGGCCGGCGCCTTCCTGTTGAGATAGCCCTCAATTAATCAGCGCATTAATTGATCGAATTTGGTCCAAATAAATATATAACTGCTTATATAAATTGCTTGATTTATTAATGTCTATATTCTCTTAAAAAATTAAGATTTATTTTGAAAATAAATTTCCCATTAAATCATATTGCATATGTCTCAAAATAAAATGATATTCACACACATTGTATGTACACATATTTGTGTATATAAGTACATAACGCGATAATATAAATCACGTACTGCTTTCAGTTACGGTTGTTTAAAACTTTATTTGAAGCAACTAAGCGGGGTTTGTTTGCGAATGCCATATTAAACTATTGGAAGGGCAAACATGACAAATCGACTTATAACAGTAATGTTTTGATAACAATGAGACCTGCGTTGCGCGGCGAGTTTACTTAACATTTTGTCAAAATACGAAAGCAATTGAAAATATGTATCGTAAAGTAAATTTTCGCGGCATGTGTACAGTATGAACAAAATAAATATGAAAATAATGTAGAATAAATTTACAACGTGAAAGTTAATTTAACAATTAAATCAGAAATCTAAAAATTATCGTTAGGAATTTAATTTCTGTATCCGATATAATAAAAATTTACCTACGTATACATCGCAGTATTCAATATGTTGCGGCTTAATAACAAATAAAAAATATGTTTCTCAATCTAGAACAAAGCAAAAGTGGCTTTTATCCGCGGTACCCGTTTTTTCTTTTTTTTTTTAACGAACATTGGCAATACATTTTCAGTACCCTCGGT
This sequence comes from Marronus borbonicus, assembly GCA_902655005.2. Classification (NCBI taxonomy): domain Eukaryota; kingdom Metazoa; phylum Arthropoda; class Insecta; order Coleoptera; family Scarabaeidae; genus Marronus; species Marronus borbonicus. The sequence goes on from LR737420.1 coordinate 120,370, forward strand.
ACTCACAATATATTTCATTAAATGCCGATTATAACACTTCCTAACATTCGTCCGTAAATTAATTTAACATCGTTCACATTTAAAACAATTATAATTACTTCCTCATTATTATTTGTCATCGCTCTCTCGACCTCACAGCGACTGCCAGTGATGTCAGCCGCTCGAGATTATTTCATTAATTAATTTTTATATTCTAACAACTTTCCGTATATTATTTATAATGCTATTAATTGATGTCTTAAATTTGACGTACATATATATACAACTAAGGGTTCAACGTACTGTACACACAACTAAAACTAACTCATATTTTTTACTTCAAAGAAGATATAAAATGCAGTTGTATGCACCAGTACAGTGACTAATTAGATTATAGCGACGAAACCTTTTTTCCTATGGTTTAAATTACATACAAATGTCTCTTTTAAGTGTCTAATTTTACTTTATTAAATATATTATGTTACTAATAACTATTAGTAATACAATATATTTTTGTAAATTTTAAGAAAATAGTTTTCATACATAAACAGATCCACCCGCATGTGTATAGTCAGAAGCTTTTACTCAACTTTAATACTAATATGGAATATTCTACCGTTAATTCAGTGAGTGCTAGGAATAGCTTACTGAAATGCTGATGTCGTTTCAATTTCTTCTTGTCATAGAGGACAGAATTGATTATGTAAATGATATTTTAGGGCTGCATGACTTATGGTAAACATTTACATTCTCTCTGTTGTGTTAGGTGAGTCTGATATGGATGCTTTCGCTTGATTTTGTCCTGGTGTGTTTTTCCTGTACGAGGCCTTTGGGTTTTTTCCCATTTCCTAATTTCCTGTTTTAGGTTCTTACATGTTTGGTACAACGAAAAAAATTTTCTTGGAAGCGCTTCGTGAACAAATTTTGTTAGATTAGGTTAATCTGGGAACATCCAAACAGTTGAATCTTGTTTAGTTTCCGGATCACACACGATCTTATATATAAGAAGAAAAAAATTACTCTTAGCGTTCTAGCGTCCATATCGGAAGTTTTTGAACAAGCTGTAGCGTTTAGGGTTATTAGATACTCGAAGGGCCAAAAGTTTTTAACTCCTTTACAGAAAAAAAGTCACTCGATAATAACTACTCACACTAACCATGCTAGAGCACGTGTTTGATACTCACGAATATGCTGAAATAAACATGTTAGACCTCACGAAAGCATTTGATTCTGTTAGTCACGATCCTCTAGAATTACTAATTTCTTACTTTGCTAGCAGGGTATAGGTTACAGAGTGGAATGGTCGCCAATGAATATTGAATTTGGCATTCTACAGGACTCCATTCTCGGTCCCCTCTTATGCATTATATCTTCCAGCTAGCATGGATAGAGCAAAGGGGATCTCGGAATCTTGATCTCGATGTTCTACGGGAAAGGTCCAAGAGTGCCATTGCTGCTTCACAAATTTCACAAATAAATTGAAAGTCAATTTGGAAAAAAATTAACAATTGATATTCTTCATCTTAAATAAAAAAAAAGACCTAACTTCGCCAGTGGCATTTTTGGATATTACGATAGATAGTTACTACTCTTCTAGGAAACATCTATAGATCCACCCTACAGAAACGCATCTGCACTCCAGAACATACTTCACATAAGAAAATACCTGTGTTTATTGTGTCCGCAGTAGTATATAGCCTTCAGAATAAATCAGAATTTCCTCTCAACGGTGCCAATTACTCCTTTGCGAAGCGATATGCGAGTGCCATATCACCGTTAGTTCCCAGAAGGACATCGATTACTGGGGAGTCAAATTATATAACCGCCTATCTGGGAATTACAAAATGTTTCCTCCAAACAGCTTCAAAAGGAAAGTGAAGAACTTGCTGTATTAGAAAAGGAATAAAATATTTTATTATTATACCAAAAGTCCATCGAAGCGATTCTAGGCCTTGTTGTTGTGTTAGGCCTTTACTAAAATCGTAAAAAAAATCATAAAATCAATTTTTTTACAAAGTTATTTTTTGATGCAAACTACTCGACCGATTTCTGTGCTGCTACTGCTTCTATAAAAATAATTATCAAATTGACGAAAATAATGATGCCAAATCTTAATAGTAGTGTTATCTGGTGGTACCCTCGTATCTGATGTGCTGTTCCTAATTTTTGACATGGCCTCGTAATGGCATTACAAAGTATAGGTTTAATGTGAATTCTTGTTTTACCATACATTCAGATTAAGTTTGCCTAAGGCAAATAGAACTGTGTAGTTAATGCGAGTTCATATTTTATTAAATAGCGGCTAAAAGCATAAATTTAACAGCACTTATCATTTTGTTTTAATTATAAACTTGCCCGTACATAATCGACCACTAAAAATATCGTAAAATTTTCAACACGTCCTAACCCAGAATAATCATTTCGGTAAACATCAGACCAAATATTGAAGCTCGATATATTTACACGAAAAATACAGTCACCATAAGTGTCTAGTCGAATATGCCGTTAAACCCGAGTCTAAGATGAACATCCGACGAAGAAATAATAAATTCTTCACTGGCATTTGTTTATTTTAACGTAAATATAATTTACTTGTGTTTATTGGTGTTTATGGTAAATTTAAACTCACTAATTAAATATTTAAACGGTAAACGTATACACATGCTTTTGAGACGTCGGTACCATAAAATGTAACGCATGTTTTTTGAAAGGGAACAAAATAATAACTGCATTAATAAAATTATATATCATTGGGTAATTACTGGGTTACAAAGAATATGTCTGCCTATGTATCTGATTATATAAGCTATAAAACTAAGAAAAAGGTTTTATACAAATTAATTAACACATTCTCGCCATATACGGTTGAAGGTTTAAAACAGTTATTTACATACGTAGAATATTTTATTTTTTAAAAATAATTTGTCTAAACAAAATTGTTATAAGAGATGAAATCTGTAAAATATTTATTCAGAATTTAGTATTACGTGATATTTGATTGAAACCCTGCACTCAACTATTATGCAGAGTTGAAAATTTGCAATTTTCAAAAATTCATTTCACCCACTCGTATTGTTTTTCCACTGAGAAATAAATACTTATTTTTTTTAATCTTCGGGTTGGTAACCGTCCCTGGTGAGAAGTGAACTCGTCATATAATCATAAACATTATAGCCCACAATTTGGTGCTAAATTCAAGATACCAAAATCGAGGGATTTTTAGCCTGTTTTGAAGTCTGCATATCAAACTAAATTATTACGATTTTCCCAGCTTCATACGAGGATAACATCCTAACTTTTTTGTAATGTACCACGCATATAATGTGTAATTATTGTTTTGTATTCAAT
>LR737420.1:123706-155326 GCA_902655005.2 Marronus borbonicus
TAGTAAGCAAGAAGTGTTGTATTTCTCCGTCTCCAATAACCATTACATTTTACAAACGACCACTGGATGGCGCTTTGAGGTTTGACATTACTATTTTTCTAAAATTTGACATTTGTTATATTTGTTAGTGAAGTAGTGACAGCACAGAAATCAACCGAGGAGTCTGTTTACAATGAGCGCTTAGAAAATTTTGTGAAAAAATGGTAATGATGAATTTCGTGAAGGTCGATCAAAATCGGTTGTTGTTCCGAAAAGCATCGATGCTGTGCGCAACATGATTGAAGAGAATTGGTATGTGACGTACCGTGAAATAGAGTAATCGTTAAACATATCGAAGACTTTGCATGAACGTATGTAAGTTGTGAAAAATATCTATTCCCGATGGATTCCTAATAATTTAGCCTAAGCACAACAGATCATAACAATTAGCCTTTTGGATGTCCTCAGATGAACCGAATCCAACAAAATTTCTTGGTTTAACCAAAAAGATAATTGGGTATATATCAAGCATTATTGCTTTGGAGGATGGAAGAGCAGTTAATAATAATATTAATATAACTGCCCTAATTACAGGATAAAAATATATAACGTAGATTGTGAACACAATATGAAATTTCAAACGAAGGAAAATAAACATAACTCCAATTGAAAACAGATCCAACAAAGTCTTTGTAGCGTATGTTGGGATCGTGTGTCATTTGGTAGATTGACGCTCGAAGTAGTAGGTTGGCATAGTGAAAGTATGCCAATACGCATGGGGGGACGCCGTTCGAGAAACGTTACAACGTGCAGTTGACAACAAGTAGGGACAATCCACTTTGTTGTAGTTAGTAAGATTAAAGATATTTTTAATGTGTCGTGAAATTCCATGAGAAATCCCACAATTTTTGGAACAACAAACAAATAATTCCGATATGGTTAGAGAAGGATAAACTTGTTTTTAATTGAATATTAACGGACATGTATTAGCATTTGTTGCAGCTAACCAGGAGATTAATATTACGCTGCAATTCATCAGCTTCTTCACGATGAAGCACAACACAAAATAGTTGAACATCATCCGCATACGCCAAAACAAGACAGGTAAGCGATTGCAAGAGATCAATTAAAGAGGAGAGGACCAAGATTTGACCCTTACAGAACACCACTTGTGGATGCAAAATTAAATGATTCAGGACCCATAATCCGGGAGAAAAACCAAACGAATCTAGCTAGCTTAATGATGAATAGTATACAACAATTTGTGAGCCAAAAGTCATCGATGAAATCGGGAAAAACAAGTATCATTCTTCTACATGACAATGCCAGCTCTAACATAGCACGTCAAATAATTGATTACTTGAAGGATCAAATTCATTAATTCATTGTAGTGACATATCTCAATCAAATAAGAAAATATGTCATAAAATTCCGTTTTCTGCCATATAAAATTACATAAAGGATAACTTGCTATATCATTCTGTAATATGTAGAAAATTTATAACTTTTATGATGTAGATACGTGGAAAGTCAAACAGTATTCTCGCAGCCAACATTATCATAAAAGAAATTTTGATATAAAATTATATTGAAAAAACAAGTTATGTGTACATAATCCGTCAATTTGGCATGAAAATTCAGTTCGTGAAAATACACATAAGCGGGAAGTTCAAAAACAGCCACACAAATCATGTATACGACTAAATATACAAGTATTAAAAATGCTAAAAGAAATATTGACTTTATATTTTATTAAGCATTATTTCTCTTCAAAAAAAAAGAAAAAGAAACGAGGCGTGTATACACATGTTAGAAAATTGATATGCCGATTAAAATTGGAACAAATATTTTTTTTGCTGCGGGCCATTTTATAAAAATCTAACAACTTCCGTTTGACGAAAATGCTTTATGAGTGGTCGATTTTATCTTCCTACAAGATAATATAGACGTAATGTAATTTGGCAGAGTAAATTTGAACACCTCAAATATCTCTTCGATATAAGGCTTTAAAAAAAATCCAATATTTTCGTTGTTATTTGAAAGCTTTACCTAATAATGTATATCGATTTTTGTAGACTGAATTTGTTGTATAGCGAATTAAAAAGTTTCCTTTATATTGAAAAGATTCATATTAGGATTTGTTTAATTTTTGACGGTTAAGATTTTGATATAAATATTTCTAGCAACGTTAACCGTAGCTTTTTTGTTTATTATTAACTCATCAATCAGAAAATTGATATCAGTACTGTTTCATAATAATACCTGTAATGGAAATATTAGGTTTGTTCGAACCCGACACCTTAGAACGGTTCGAAAATTTGAATTGTGGAGAGGGTAAGTGCCTATTACTAGTAGTCTAAATACTTAGTATTTTTATGTTTTCTCATTTACAGTGTTAAGTGTGGTAAACAGCAAAGAATATAAGCATTGATGTCTAAATGCGACAAAGCTACAAAGCTCTTAATTGACTTTCACAAGAAAAAAAGAACAATAGTCGGAACGCTAAGACTGAAAACCATGAAAACTCCGTGGCAAGATTTTGCTGAAGAAATGACACTAAATGGTTTTTATTATAATGCTAATGTTTGTGAAAATCTATGGAAGATATTGGAATGGAACTTCTGGACAATCAAAAACAAACGAGAGCACAACCTCAAGCTCTGGAAACTGAAGCAGTACAATCATCTGCATCACCTATACCATCATCATCGTTAGCAGTAGCAAAAGCTTCAACTAGTACGGGCAAAGCGATTACAAAAACTCTCAATGATAATCTGAAACACTATCACACAGAACGAATAAAGTACCAAACGATGCAGAGGTATTATGAACAAAATATTGTACGTGAAGTTGAAACATTTACAATATTGTAAGTATTGGCAAAACAAAGATCTGATTTTGTCTTGCCAATACTTTGTCCCAATAAAAATTTCTTTTTTTTTCTATATAGCAAACTGGAGTGTGGTAAATTTTTTTAATGATAGTTCTTTTATTTTATTATATTTTCTAGTATCTACTATTTATTTTTTTGTTAAAATGTTTTTTTTTGTTTCTGTTTGTTAAAAATAATTTTTTCCAGAATATTTTTGTTTCTGCTATAGACCAAATTATGTTTTAGGATTTTTATTTTGTTTTTATATTTGTTAGAATTTATTTGTTTTTATTTGTTATACAAGATCTTTTTTTGATTTTGTTTGTATAAATATATTATTTACTAATATTCATTATGCTAGTTTGTTTTTTTTTTCTTTATTACTTGTATACATGCAATTATATATGTGTATACATATAGAAATATATTTTGCAGAGGTAAGTGGAAACCAAAGCAATGAAAAGCTCGTTATAAATCAAATCTTTTCATTGCTTTAATTATCTGATGTTATAGACGCTTTGCGTTAAGTTGCCTTTATCCTTAAATGGTGTAATTAAGAATTGTGGAAAAAAAAGGAAAAATTGCCTCTTCATTCTTGTGAGAGTTCTCCACTTAGGGACAATATTCTATATACCCAGCTGTCATGAACCAAATCTAGCTAATTCGCCTTTTATGGTCATATACAAACTGCATTTGTTAAAAAAATTAAAATAAACAAAATATTTCAATAGCATTATCTGGATAGAATAGAAATGTTTCCTGTTGATATAGGAATCACTATCTTCCTGCGGCTTATCAATTTTTTATGTGGGACTCGTAGCGCCAATCACGTCTGGAAACCCATTTGCTGCAAAATGGGCTTCTATTGCAATCTAATCGCTTTCCGATTGTCATTTTATAATAAATTGTGCCTTGTTGCTGAAGATGTTAAATAATGTGCTTAAGCAATCGAAGCGACCACCAACATGTCTAAACGACGCAGTTTTATGGCCCACAATCTATAGATGTTTCGCACTCATCCCCTTGTTTATATTCTTCTTTTAGCTCTTCAAATAATCCTATTATTCATCGAAAATGCTCTTGTGTCATTGTAGGCTGGCACAGTTTCCTCCACTGGCATAAACGTTGATTCCTTTGCGAGAATTTCAACAAAATTTGAATTAAGAATTAAATGTGGTTCAAACAGCGAACTAGGAGAATTTGTAATTCCAGAGAACTGCGCGATCGAGCGAACCTATTATTTCAGCCGTTTCGTATATTACATAGCGCTGTAATTATTTCAATCTCGGACGTATAATCCGGTAGTCAGACCAACTAACTATTGACAAACTTATTTATAACACAACCTCAGTTTCTAGTAATTTCAATTAATTCTTGTTCCGTACCAAACAAAAATATTGCACTAATTATTTTAAATTACCCAAATTAACTTGGGTAATAGCAGAATTAATTCGTCAGCAAGCACATACAGTTCAATTGGTTTGGGGAAAATACCATTATCGATGCGAATTTAAATACGAGTCGGTAAAAATCGTAATTTGATGTCATTCCAAGCTTATTGAGAGAAATGTACGAATAAGTAGATACAAAAAAAATTATTAATTTTAAAAAATAATCTGCTTCATAAGAGATTAGTTAAAGAAAGAGGAATGTACCGACCATCGTTAGCTTTGTTACAGGAAAGTTTGAAGCTTCAGCGTCTACCTTGCATTTGTTTTGCTGTTGTTTTAGAGTAGGAACTTTCAGAATAAGTTAATGTATGTTATACATTAAGTAAGGAAGTTTCAAGAATTATTTCAAAGTTAAACTTTTGTTAAGCGTAGGTTTTTATATTTAATATTTTGAAATGTAGAGCATGCGTAAAGTTATATTATAAAAACAATAACAAAAATATAGCCCGCAAGTCATTTAAAACCTAATTATTATGAATTAATTTGAGCTTAAACTGGGATATTTACGTACCCTTTAAACCTTTTGAAGAAACCTTTCCTTCTTTGGGGTGGCTCTTTAAGTCGCCCACCATGGTTATTGCTATCAGATTCTCTAGCTTAAATACACATTACTTCTGTAGCGGTTATTTAGCTTGTTGAAAAGATATTATTAATCTTCCAGAAGATAAAGTTAGTTGCTCTGCTAGAGAATTGTCTCACTAAATAAACAGCCTACACCTTTATTAGGCTTATGACAGGGTAGACTGACACCATACATGTGGACATATAATATGGAAAATAAATATGAAATCGGGACAGTATTTATAAATGGAATTACTTGTAATAATATTGGTGTTAAGAATACTATGAAACCTTTACATAGAACCGAACTCGGATTTGTGTGTGTTGTATTTAAACTAAAGATTTGTGTAAATGTATGCTAATATGACGAAATTTCTCAATTATTAAACTATTAATTGTGTTTGACCCTTCATTAAAACGAATGAAAAGTGTGTTTACCTACGGCATACAAATACTTCGACTTTTTGATCGTAACTCTTTTATAATGGGGTTAATGGAAACGATATGGTTCCAATACAAATATTCCGACAACTTTCTAGGTATGGTTACATGGCTATACTAAGGGGATGTATGAATTTCGTAAAGCTATTTTTTTCTCGAGAAACACGCATTTTAGTGAATCAATCTGTTTAAAAATGAGCGATAATTGTATGGTGATCATACTGGGGACTGCTTCCTTTTTATATTAGTAATAAAAACGTGACCAGATATTTCAACAAATAGATATCAGTATCAATTATGCATGTGCTGTACAACAAATATTTATTTTTTTTTTACTAATACACTGAACACATCCGCATCGTAATAATCATTGGAACGCAAAAGTAAATTTCCTGCTTTTATGCAACGGATATTAAAATGCAAATTAACGCTATGTATATGTGTGTTATCTCGTACAGATAAAAAAAAAATACATATTGAAGCAAAGCCTTGATAACTTTGTAATATAAAATCGAAAGTAATTTTTACTTTTTTCGCTTCGCAATAATCCTCAATTTCAGTTCAAAAGCAAAGGGCTTATATCAAAAGAACAAAATGAGAAATTGTATTAGATCGACAGCCAAATGTGGAGAAGGTTTGGATTGGTGCTGACATGGGTATGAGGTTGTTTTCCCCATAACACGATAATTAATTCCGATCATCAAAGCAATTTTTTTGTCGAAATTTATAAATACAACATAGAATAAATGGAATATTTTAAGTATCTCGCAATCTGTAACACAATACAATTTTTTTAGAACATAAATTTGAAGTACCCGGGGGGTACTCGATCTCCCGTTATACAGGCCGACATTGCAAAAAATTGCAGTGTACAGTACCACGCGGTAGGGACAATCGCGTATATTTTTTCCTGAAAATAATTTCCATCCCCTTAAAACTATATAATATACTTTAAATTATGTTCTAAAAGGAGAATTTATATCTGTTAGTTTCCGAAATTTAAAAATAAGTTAAAAATCGCGTCGAAATCGAGCGATTTAGCCGCTGAAAAAATGGTATCAAGATACCCATCAAAATCTGAAAGATTCACTTTGCCGGTGCTCACTTTTTTTTCTAATCAAATTATAAATATTAAAGAAATCTAAGTGAGCTATCAAGTTACGTTTTCATTTGTTTCTTTAATTAGTAATTCATTCATAGGTACGGAGTAATTTTGGGCTAATTAATTATAAGTTCCCGCTTATAAATAACCTACGTTTGCTGGTAATTTCGTATTACTAACACCGTTTCATTAGAAAGAATTTGTTTACACAACAGAGATTATCTTAGCATGAATATTTACCTAATTAGCGTCCTAATATTTCCGAAGCGAAGCTGCTGTAGTCCCCGAATTTCTTTGGTCAGTATTAAGCGAAGCGTCAATTATATAAAATGACTAACCAACAGCTCCCCAAAATGTACCTATGTATGTATGTGTGCATTTACATTCGTAACGTAGATTAAAAAACAATAAACTCAAGTATAGGGAAAATCATTAGGGAAGCCTTTGTTCGTAATTCACGTAAGGCATTATTCACCGAAATTTCCTAGTACACAATAATTTCACTTAATCGGTGGCTTATCAGGATCTGAGGTCAGGTTATCAGAAAAGGCTTCACGTGTAAATTAATAACACCTTAACGGAATTCCGTTAAAAAATATACAATTACAAGGCAATTAAGAAAAAACACGAAATTTATTAATTAGTATAAAGTATACGCCTGTTTTTTCCCTTTTTATTATATGGTACCTTATTGTAAATGATGAACTATGAAAATATTTTGCAATATCGCTATACCGAATGGTAAATTAAGATCTAACAAGGGACGTTTTCAAAACCGAAAATTCAGAAATTTATGGAAGTACCCTGAATGGGTGGAACGAATTAAAAAAAAAATAGGAAATTTTTTATTCTGCCTATGTGCATAATTCGCTAACGACAAGAGGTAATGTTGCTCTCACAATATTACTTCACACAATTGCTGCATAGATAAAACTTTGCGAAACTATTGCTGGAGAGTATTCAACGCAAGTCTTTTCTTCCCACTTTTCCAATGCGTAACAGCGTTGGTTTTATATTCTAAAGTTGCAATGCCTCCTTCTCCTGGTATACACTCTTCTTCTTCAGTTTCTATTGCTTCTAATGCTTCTTCCCACGTGGACGTATAAATTTCATCTACAAATTCTACGGAATGTGGTCCGCACGGTTGCAAAAATTCTAGGGTTTTATCAGTTTCCAGTGAAAACGATATTTCTCTTTCTCTCGCCCCATTATTATCGTTGGCAACTTTGGTAACGTTACCATTAGCAAACAAATTGCATTTATAATATTTATGGCGACCATTTTCTTATACTTTTTACAAGAACATGTTTATTTCTTCCCCGTTGAATGTTGTTTCCTTCGATAACCTATTTCTTTTTGGTAAAAATCTAATCTAATAAAACCAACACAGTAAATGTAATTAAAAACAAATTTTAGATCGCTATAAAAGAGGTTGCATCCCCAAATTATATGAAATTAAAAAAAAAACAAACTGCAAGTAGTTTTTGAAGAAAATGATGTGGATGCCTTAAATCTATTAAATCTATTAAATTACCAGATTTTCAACTGTCTGCTTTCTCTTGTCGTAATATTGGTAAACATATTGGTAGAGCCGCAATATTTACTAATAACCAATTTCATGTGAAAACAAGATCTGATGCGGCAAGATTAAACATAAATAACGTTCTCGATGTATGTGCAGTGGAATTAATAGCAGAGTTTAATATAATAGTACCGTCCCCCGCTGTAAGACTTTCACTAGTTCCTACAAAGTCTTTCTGGAGTGTTGGATATAGTTGGATGTAAAGGCAATATTATTCTACCTGCTGCGCTACAACTATGCGTCAACAAATTAGTGATTTATGTAATACCCATAATCTCCACTGGATAATCAGCGAAGTTACCTGAGTTGGTAAAGACTCGGTATAATTTCTTTGTAAATTTGGCTAATGATAATTATTTTGTATCAAGTATAGACAACAATTTGTCTGATTAGGTATGTATCTAACAGGAGATTTTGCGAAAATTCGTTGAAAAAATTTCGTTCTTTGTTAAGTAAGAAAATTTCGTTATCTGTTTATGGATATATCTGTCCAGACAACGTTATTAAATGTTTCCACTTATTATTGATACAACGAATGTTGCAGACGAATTTAACACCTTTTTTTGTAAAAACCAGTAACGTGCAGGATCATATGTTAAATTCTATGAATCCTTGCTTGTCCACATGTTTGTACCTTTTTTAACAGGAAGAAATAAACATCCCTGCACCAGTTTCATTGCAATTGTTATTAATGAAACATCACAATAGCACATCATCACAATCGGTTAGAAGCCCTACAACTCCAACAATTAGTACGTTGGTTAAATGACGACGGTTTATCTCAATAGGTCGCCGACCTATTAAATGTTTCATAAAGTGTCTGTGGAATAGACAAGCCACTGGACGAGTCATTTTTGGACAAATGGTTAGAAAGAGGTTGCATGCACATAATTTAAGCACAGCCACACACCTCTGATTGGCGAGGGAACACCGTACAAGCAGAAATCGTTAGGCAATTGAACACCGTGACCAGATCACCCGGCAAAGAATTGAGTGCGCCAAATGCTTTGAATGGCGCTCTATTAATCTAACTAATCGGAATAGAAGACGACGAAATGTTGTCAAAATTCAGAGCATTCAAAATATCAACACAAAGGAAGATAACACGTTTGTGGAGATTAGAGAAAGGGATGGCCAGAAATAAAGAATTTTGCCTTACTACAGATTGTAGCAGATATTATATTAATATGCCAAGAATAACAAAATAACACGGAGAGAAAACAATGCCTAAAAGGAATACATAGTGGTCACCTATGTCTTAATTAAAAAGTAAGGCCACAGCAAAAGAACACAAGCATAACTACGAATTAAACCACCAACTGAAAAGTTTCACATTGGAAATGAAGAAAGCGAAAATATTGCAAAAGAAGAAACTACGATCACAGATACGGAATAAAAGAGAGCGAGAAATCGGAGAAAGATGAAAAAGAGAGTCTGGATTAACAATGAAAAAAAAATAGGGAATAGTAAAAAAAAAGGAAAAGAAACAAGAAAGTGGAAATAGAAGATGGAAACGAAATAAAAAGAAACAGATATCACTTAATGAAATTGCCGAAGAAGGATAAGGATAGACAAATAAAAGCGGAGATAAAGGACCGGATCAGAGAACGAGAGAAAGCAGAAAAGGGAACGACCAACTTACCTCAAGAATGTGAAGTTAGTAAGTGGTTGGGAAGAAGAGTCAATAAAGGTTAGAACTAGAACATTTTACACGGAAGAAAAAAAAACAGTTTAAATTAATATAAATATATTTTTTTAATCCTCCGAACATGAAGCCGTTAGGGCTCGTATATTAAATGGAAAATGGTAAACAGTTACTTATTGCTGCTATTCTTAGCTTTTGAGGGTTGGCTTAATTTGGTCTTATGTTTTATTAAAGATTGAAAGATGTGTCCATGTTTGCTGTAACTTCTTCGTCAAGCACGGCAAGGTAGCAACCTAGAAAAACAGTTTCGAACTAAACAAAACAAATACGAATTTCGCTTCGTGCAGGATTGTCCGTATACAAAATTTGCTTTTTGATCTTTAATAAAACATACCAAGGGATTTGAAGCTGAACTCATGTATGTACAACAGGCATAACGTAGGGACGAGAGGTTATGACGTAAACCATATTCTATTTACTACAAAATTAATCGCCCCGTCTATCTGTAAAAGGTAACTGTATACATAGGCACTGAGTAGACTTTGATAAAAAATTTAGTACGTGACATCTTGTTTATTATTTATTGTATTTTTTGAATAACTAATTATTTATAACGTTGTGGCTTTGCATCTCTTACTAGGATGGTCATTCGCTTTCCCGTCCTTTATAACTTTTCTAACGTTTTTCATTCAATTAAAACACTAATTTAAAAAACGCCGACAGCCCACACACCATGTATTGTGCAGTCGACTAGAATTTCCGTCAAAATCGATATCCCCTTTTTTACCCCTTGCTGTCGTAAAATTTTGTATTCGCGGTGAATTTTAAGTGGCTTAAATATCTAATATTATTTTTGAAAAATTGAAAATTTGAGTAATTTTGCTTTACAAGACATATATGGCGGAAAATTGGGAGGAATTATGCCAACAGTCCAAAAGTGAGTTAATGCTACGTACTTTTGTGTATTTTCGATTGAAAAATGGTGCAGATACATTAAATGCATAGCACGTCTGTGCACCTATAAAGAAAGCTGACTCATGTTAGTTATCGGGAGTTGACAAAATTGCTTGCGGTAGTTTCGACATTTGTAGAGAGCTATTATATTCCGTGTTGAATTTTGTATAGGAATTCTGTAGCACGTATTTATTGAAAATTATTAACGTTTAAAGATTCTAGACAGTGCGATTTAATATCTTAATTTGTGCCACGCATATTTATTAAATAACATAATATTTACAACTCGTAGTTAACTAAACTGTTTGGAATAAAAATTCCTAACTACTTTTTTTTTAATGAATAAATGCCGATAAATTAACGCAGTATACTGGTTTCATTAATGTTTACGAAATTCTGTATACGTACAAATGCCACGGAGAAGGTTGAAATTGTATTTTAATAACAGAGCATTCATAAAAAGAATTCATATTGCGGTTTCTTTTTTTAGAACGGAGCAAAACTCTTTTAATTACGAAATTGTCATGACAATATTTTTTAATATTTTCGGCAGACGTTTCATCTTAATTAATTAAATTCACCGTTTCTTCATATTATGGAGGAGAAATCAAAAAGGAATAGCATTTAAATATTTATTAAAAGTGTAGGATTTGTTTTTCATCTTTATGTAATTAAAGATATTTCGATGAAAATAACTTGACTTCATGAAAATATTTTCCGTAAAATAAAAGATGTTTTAGCAACATTCAAATTCTTTTTTTGTCATCGGTACACAGAAGTATAACCCTTGAGTTACGCTGCTTTGTCAAAAAGTGTGTACATCCTTCTGTCAACTATGAAAAGAATAAAATTTATGCGAAATGGAATGGATCGTTTCTCGAATCTTTTATCTTTATTCGTGGAATATTTAGTCGTTAAAATTGTTGGCTGGAATAACTTGTAGAATATTTTATCAATAAAACCTACAGTTTCCACGTCGAAAACGAAGTATGTTTTAAACGTTGCTAGGTTTCAAAAAAAAACATGTATTCTTTAAAAATTCATAAACAAAATTATTGAAATTTATATTACGTAATTATTACGAAAATACAGTTTAAATATCCCCCGGCTTCTTATTGGTGAATATTGTGAAATAAATTATGTATCACATTTACAACATATAATAGGTTGAAATTAAATATTTGCCAATATTATATATATACATCTGGCCAAACAATCAATCACAGCCCAACCACTGTATTTGCATTCAGGCCGCACGATTTTCGCGGCCAGTCTGGTTTTAGCTACGAGAAGGAGAATTGTCGTTTAGTATAATTTTTTTTGAGTTTTTATATAGTGACAAGTAGTTATGGTGACCAGCACTTTTTAACTTACTTGAACCACTATTTCCATAACCAAAAAATAATGCTAAGATAGCTTAGCTTCCTCATGATATTGATGGAATAATTCACAGCAAACGCAATAAAAGGAGAGAGAAAAAATGCACTAACACACGGACACGTCTCGAAACCACGCTGATGACGCCGGGTAGGCAGAAACATGTACGTGTGTTAGTGTATTTTTTCTCTCTCCTTTTATTGCGTTTGCCGTGAATTATTCCATCAATACCATGAGGAAGCTAAGCTATCTTAGCATTATTTTTTGGTTATTGTTTCTAGGCATTTTCTGATGTGTTCTGTCACTATTTACATGTACGCCTTTATTTCGTAGGGCACCTAATGTGCCTTTGTACCCAATACCACGTATTTCTTTTATACTCC
Organism: Marronus borbonicus; assembly: GCA_902655005.2. NCBI lineage: Eukaryota > Metazoa > Arthropoda > Insecta > Coleoptera > Scarabaeidae > Marronus > Marronus borbonicus. The sequence goes on from LR737420.1 coordinate 136,054, forward strand.
GTCCGCAACGCCAATTATTTTTTCTTCCGCGAGATAAACGGGATTTATTACCTTTGGACGCTGGTCACTCGTCCTATCGCCTTTACCGCTGGGAGAAGACAATCTTGTGAGGCTCGGGAGAGTGACATCATCTTATTTCCAAATTTGCGTCATTTAGCGCCAATAACAACGTCATATGTGGAAAACATCAATACTTTTCTAGCTAGCACAGGTAAAATACTTTCCTGCCTGCAATGAAACCTAACAATAATTTCAGTCAACATCGAAAATTAATCTTCCTGTATAATATTTACGTTTAGTTAAAGGTATTTAACGTTTTATGGTGAAATTATTGTTGGTTTATTTATTAAATAATGCGAGTATTTTGATGTTTTAATCAATAAAGAAAAAAACGCTCCAATCTTATTTTCTACAGTAATATTTGTAATTGTACACTGAATCATGTAATTGTACATTAAAATTCGTAAATAACGTGTCAAAATTGCCAACTATATTCGAGAATGGTATACTGTTCTTTTACATGATCTACCGTATATTACAACGCAACAACGATTCTTATCAATGTAGCAATGTAAATTTTCGTGTTGTATAGAGCGCTCGTGTGTATACGGTATACGTATAGTAGGGGTGCGGTATAAAATAAATCTAGTAAGTTATGGTGTAGAGTGCGAGTTTTCTTTCGTTTTATTTTACTGATATTAGACGTTCTTTTTTGGAAATCCGGCTAGAGGTGGAAGGTGGAAGATAGGTTTTACACGGTAGCATTCACGATTACCTATGTAAACAGTTTCAGCCCCCGCGTGCATAATGTTCGGGCCAATAAATTTATGCACCTCTACACTCCTATTTTGGAGTAGTTTCTTCCCCATCTAATGGCGAAATGAAGGGGGATGAGTTGGCCCGAACGAGAGAGATTTCTACTATGAGAGATAAATCAATACTAACGCATCACTTTACAGATGGTAGCCAGTGTACATTGGCGTTAGTTGTCGCGGTAGCAAGAGCAATAAGCTAACGGTTCAATTATTCTTTCCCCATCAGACTTAAAACTCATAAACACCATTAAACGATGTAAATTTAGCGCCGTAACCGTATTACGCACACTCAAACGATCCTACAAATTTTTAATATAACTCGAGTAAAACGAAACGAGATATATTTCATTTTTTTACTCCAAGCAATAGTAGTTACAAACTAAAATATATTTATCCATTATAGGCTAACCCTATTAAAGTCTAATATTATACAAAAATTTTAAATAAAATATATTTAATAATAAACTTAAACAGAATAGTATTAATTTGAAGAATTCATTGAAGATTACTTTCGTATTTGTTACAATATTAAACATAAACGAATGAATTTGTAAAACAAACAAATTTATCAGCCTATTTGAGAGATACGAGGGCAGCGTCTTAAGTTTTTACAAACAACCACTCGATGGCTCCATTCAGATTTGATATTATTTTCGTACTTTGACATTTGTTATTGTTTGTAGTGGTTTGTTGATAGTGAGCGTTTAAACGAAGAAATTTTGTGAAAAAATCGAAATCTCCCGAATAATCTTGTCTAATTTTTGGTAGTGAAGGGATATCAGAAAAAAATAATTACGATTGGTTTCCCGAATATAATTATGGTCGTGCTTCCATCAGTGATGAATCTCGTGTATCGTGTAAAATTTATTGTTCTGAAGAAACGTCGATGCTCTGCGTAACATGATTGCTGAGGAGCCAGTGAATTGGCTAAAATAATGACTACACTAACTAGCAAGTTCGGTTTAGTTCGTGATACGTATTTCCTTCCCTCAGAGTCAGAATTGTTCCAGTTCATAAATAACTTATAGACCAATATCAAAACAAGCATTTACACCAGCGCTTATTCATTGGTTTCTGTTAGACAGCATGGTTTCATCTTTAGACGCTCCATAGTTATTAATTTAGCCACGATTAAGTTTTGGATAGACGCAATCAGGTTGATGTAATTTTCGCTGATCTTTCTAAAGCCTTCGATCTAATTGATTGGTTTGGTTGCTTCCTTTCTTGAGCTAATGCGCTCATACTTGCATGAGGTTTCTGCTAACTACTAGACTCCCACATTGCTCTAACTTAGGTTCATTCTTGTTCCTACTTTTTATTAACCACTTGCTCCTCCAGATGAAATGTCCTGATTTCAGTTATGTTGATGACATCAAGATTAACTCCAAAGTGGCCACGCCAAATCTTCCCTTCAAGGGCGATGGAGTGTATCAGGATACACCCTATCACTATGCCTCTTTCAGGAGAAGTATGTCTGTATGTTGCCTCAATTTGATATGGTCTCCTTGAGTAAGCGTAACAGGAAATTCGTACCTTCTTAAGCGATTATTGTTTCCGGTATCACTGGATAATAGTATATAAATATCCTCTGGAATATTTTTAATAATTTCCTTTATGCTACTTATTCCCAATATTACAAACGTATTACGGATATTTGTAAAAAAATATGAATGTCGCTCGAAATGTACTTTCTGGAAAAACAAAATTTATTTTCTTAGTAGAAATGTCTTTCGGGTGATGTCGTGTTTACTTTCCAAAAAAAATATTAACTACACGACATCACCCGAAAGACATTTCTACTATGGATTACGGTCGTGAAAGCCTACACTCAATTATTTTCTTAGTTGACTTTGGCAAAGGTTGTTTGTTTGTCGCTATTTAAAATTATAGTACCCCTGGATTATAACCTATTTTAATGTCTAATTGCGCTTCCTTCAAACGAACCACACCTGGGTTTATATGTTGAATAAAATTATTGTCAATGTTATAGTCTAATAATAAATGTCAAGTTGCTATTCTTTTATCCATGATAAATTTACAATTAATGTTGTCAGATGGGGTGAAATTATAGCCGCCAAGGACTACTTCAACTTTTATCAATTACGCTAGCGTACACGAATTTCGAAAAATTAACGCAAGGGTGGAAAGTGCTCTATAGCCGTAACCCACTGCTGCTGTTACATTTTAAACCCAACGAGTAATATATTTTCCGCTTTAAATTATTAACTCAATGTTATCACTGTATGACATAGCTTTAGCGTCTCGTTTTTATTATTTATGAAGTAGATGAAGTGAACAAAATGAAAATGTTATAGTGCCGGTGAGGTGGAAATAGAATTTTCAGGAATTCGATATAATTTTAATAACAACATTTACGCGAACTTATTCACGTGTGCAGTTCGTCTTATGGGATCGTCAAAGCATCCGCGTTAAGCCTCGACACCACGGACCCAAAACGTATGACATTTGATGCTAATGCATATTTTAAGCGGAATTATATAATTTTTCATTTTAAATCACTATTTTAATAATAATCGAAAGATATTGGTTTATTATAAATGTTGACCCTCTGTGCTTCAAAGAGCTTTACAGCAAGCCTCGTCAATGGAGATGCATATTCTCTTAATGAAAAATTGAGTCATCTAATACCTCAAGATAAGGAGGTGGTTAATTATGAAACTTTGGGAACATATAGATCAATCACGTATTTTTTTTCCTGCGGAAAAATACCCTAAGCGGGTGATATAAATTTTTGAAAATTGGGAATTTTCCATCCTGCCTATGCGCCAGATTACTACATTTACTATATAGTACAAACATTTAAAAAATCGTCTTTTTTCTGAAAATTTTTTTTTTTTTCAGTTTAGAAAAATATAAAAGAAAAGGAAGCAGACATGGACGTTTGTGATTAAAAATACAATTGCAAAACCAAATATTCGGATTATCTATTTCGTTCTGTTGCTTCATCAATAGAATATTCATCACCACCTATAAAGAGAGAACCCCTGATTGACTATCTCATTAACGCAGACCCGAAACTATTCAAATCAGAAACACGAAATTTGGAAAGTAGGTTTCTTGGAAATTTAATCCTTACGGCTGTAAAATACGGGGTGGGGGGAGTTAACAATAAAAGCGTTTGGCAAAAATTAGCTTTTTAACCTGATCACATTTACTATATAGTTACTACATTTAAAAAATCGTCTTTTTTCTGAATTTTTTTTTTTGGAGTCTAGAGAAATATAAAAAAAGGAAGCAGGGCATGGACGTTTGTGATTAAAGATACAATTGCAAAACCAAATATTCGGATTATCTATTTCGTTCCGTTGTTTCATCCATATCTGTTGCTTCATCAATAGAATATTCATCACCACCTATAAAGAGAGAAGCCCTGATTGACTGTCTTATTAACGCAGGCCCGAAACTATTCAAATCAGAAACACGAAATTCGGAGAGTAGGTTTCTTCTGTATGTAGGAACGTAATATTTTTGGAAATTTAATCCTAACGGCTGTAAAATAGGGGGGAGGGGGGTGAAGTTAACAATAAAAGTGTTTGGCAAAAATTAGCTTTTTAACCTAATCTTTATAAAGTTTTTTAAAACGGATTTTCTGTACGTTAAATTATTGCAAAGATTTCAAAAACATTTGTTATAAATTAACTTTACACCTGCCTATCGTATTCGAATACTTTTCGCCGTAAGTGTAGAATACCAACAGATATACTAGAAAATGACTTAGTATAGATTCCATATCGGTGTTGCTGTACATTGTACCGGCTAAGATACCAAACGTTACGCAAATACCTAACATGAATTAAATTCCTTTGTACGTATTAATAGATCGACGATATATTTAGGTATTCTGAATAATAGAAAATTCAGTCAAGTATTTGCAGAGCTTTTAGAGATGTGAGAAATGCAATATTGAAGTAAAGGTAGCTAATATTTGCACATTTATCTATTACGTCCAGATAAATGCACATGCAAATATGAATGAAGTGGAGTTGTCGAAGTAAATTAATTCTTTTGTTGTTCCATTGTGTTTGAACGAATTTAATACACCAAACGCTGGCTGGCCCTCAGAAATACGAGTGGCAAACTTTACTTTTGTCGGCACTTTGAATTACCACATTCAACTGGACATGCAGGGTTCTAAAATCATAAATGGCGATAACTTTCTGGAAATTAGCTTGTTGTATGCAGAATACAAACCCACGAAAGTATATTGTTGTTATGTCTTTAGAATAATATGAAATTTTCACATAGTTAACAAAATTTCCTAGTTTCCGAGGAAACTGAGTGTAATTTTTTTTTAAAGATAAATTATACAATTAAAAGGGTGTACCTTGATATTAATTTTAATATTAATGCCTTTTTATTCTTGCAAACACCTAAAAACCAAAATAAATTGCAAAGCCCTTTATGTTTATTATTATATTTCTTTTCAGTGTAGTAATTCACGTAATGACTAATTAATGTAAAATTGCTTTAAGAAGATACTACTCTGTAGAGTGTAATTAAATATTATTATTGACAGTTGCTTATACAAAATATGTTTGAAAAAAAAATTATTATAATAGTAAAACCTAATCTACAATCCTTTTTTTATGTTTGTCTGACTAACGTATGCTTGTACTTAATTGCAGTAATTAACACGATTGAAAAACATACTTAAGCGGCGAGGTCATCCAACCGCATACCTTATGAAGGCAGGTGCGAATATCTAGGTTTTAGCCAGATTGAAAGCGCATTTATATCGCCCTTACCCGCATAAAATCGTACAGTGTGAAATATCTGGAGAGTATTCCTTATTTATTGCGTAAATTTGCAAGTATTTCTTTGTGATAGCAATGCGTTTCCTTCGATCAAGGATACTTCTTAAAATTTATGCATCCTGTTTTGTTTTATCTCGTTTTCGTAGAACGACGAATAAAGACGCCACAGTATGTAATTGTCACCGTCGCCCTCTCCCCCGTTCCCGAATAAAAAAACGTAATAATTTATACAACTTTTGCAGCATTTCTACAATTTCTGGTCGTATTTTTAGAGAAGAAAAAGGAACAAAAGGAGGAAAAGGAAAGAAAGGGAAAAGAACGCAGGGAAAAGTGCTTTTTTTAAATATATTACCGCTTCGAGTGGCGTTAAAAAATGAACGAAAATTTTAAGAGAACGAAACTTTATCTCATCCATCTTCACCATTATTTTATAAACATGCAGGGGACATGAACAGCAAAAATTTTTATCAAGGATTTTTTTATAGCTTATTTCCAGACCTCACAAAACACACGAAAAATTCTCTTTTACTCCGTTTTTATTTGCTAATAATTAGCCAACTACGGAAGAATTATAATCCATTTATAATTGCAGCCTTTAAAAGAAGTTTTATATTTAAATGAAGTTGTATCTAAAAATAGAATACTAAATCCGTATCCAAATTTAAACCATGTAAATTACTATAAAACCAAATAAAAAACAACTGAACGATTAAATAACTTTTAGATGTTATTGTTCCGGTTGGTAACAATCACTAACGTATTGGGGTGTTTCCATGTTCCAATTTGAGTTTGGACGATTTTCATCAGCAGGTCCGTCTTTAGAAACCTACTGAAAAGGCTGACAGTACGATCAATATTTATTTGAGGAATGAAAATAATTTACAAACAATCTCCAATTATTGTATCAGAGATTTAATAATGTTTTGAATATGTAATAAAGTGTTTTTAGAACAAAAATTGTTTTCATATTCAGTCTATTCCAACGTGGAACAATTAGCTTGACAAATGCATTATTTATATTGGACAGAATATTATTTATATTACTCCAAACATTGATTCAGTTGTTTATAAATATTTATTGTTAATTACGCTACATGAACGCATTATTGTACCTTTGGGGCAAATAAAAATGGCCCTTTCATTATACAGTTAGCGTAAATCCCTTAATAAAACCGGAATTCGCGAATATCTGCGTAGAGAAAAAGAACAGGAAAAAAAGGGGGAAAAGCCGACGAATATTTTCCTTAATCAGCGTGTAAAAAGTTCGAGAAAAGGAAATTGACAGGGTGTAACTAATCTTAAAATCTAAGGGATGCGAACTCAGTCAGTATAATCGCTATGGTCCTTTTACGATAACTCAATAAAGCAATAACATTTTATTAGTCCCAGTTGGCCCTGCATAACGTTTTGCCATAACCCCAGAAAGGCTTTCAACATGCTACCAATTCCACCTATAGGTGATAATTTACAATGAAAATATAACTTGAGTATAATCGCCTAGATTGTTACACAAACGATCTTCATAGTTTAGTTAATCGTTAATTAATTGTGCATGATAAATTAGCTTGCCCATTTTCTTTGCAGTATTTACTCCCTCTTGGCGTACTAACATTTATATTTATAACTAAAGACTTTACAAAAAAATTAAATAATTTCTTTAAAACTGCTTGTTTAGTGTGCGGCACCATTGTTATGTTTACATTGTTTTATTAACAACATTTTTACAGCTTTACCACGGCATAACTTCTTTATGATGATATGAAAATTTATCGTGCTGTTGATAAATGCAAAATTGTAATTGGAATATTTGAAGAATACTAAACTGTTTTATGAGCAAAGTAATACTCATTTTAATTAAGCAAAACTCAAATCAAATTATATAAATAAATATATATATAATTAATAATATAAAAAATAATAAATAATATAAAAGTTAAATTAAATTTAAATAACTTTATGAAGTGTTCAGCGCCAAGGACAACCATGTATGCAATAATAGATATTAAAAGAAAACAAATTTACGCACATATTTATATTATGTTTGTTCATATTGGGGATACATTTTAAGTTTTTGCAAAAAACAACGAAAGAAATTTAGTTTTTAATACAAATAGTATTATTGTTTTTTAAACTATTCGCTATTAAGATTTATGCACTTTTGCATACCTTCGAAATAATTTTCGAAACACTTTATCTCCAAAACATAGTTTTTGAAAGCTTCAACGTAATAAAAATCAATATCCACGCATTTGTTGTTTGGCATTCGGGAGCAAACGGAAATCGTTAGGCGTCAAATCACGTGAATACAGGCAATAAATCATTAATTCTATGATTTTCTCCAAACAATCGTTTTACGTGCTGCATGAAAACTGGTAATGTCATGATAAAGGATGATGCGAAGTTACGGATTGTTCTCTTCGATTTCGTCGATGGGTTCTAACAAATAAATTGTTGAATATGAATTCAGTATTAACTGTTTTTTAATTTTCCAAAACAATGCTTGCAACATGCCCAATACAACGAAAGAAACAAGCAATCATTTCCGTCACACCAACAACTCCACTATCAAGTTCCTCTATCGTATTTTTTCAGCATTTCCTTGCACTAATTGGCACGATTTTTTTTTGTTTTTGGAATTGAGCCAAATTACGCAGAATCTATAGGAAACACCTGAATTTTCATGCAAAATCGAATGTACTGCAACCTATGACCGTATGCCTCACAGTAAATCACATGCTTATCCTCGACCTTAACGAAATTCATCACTAAAGTTCGCCACTTTCGCGAAATTAGCAGAGACTAGACAGACTCGTGTTTATTCGTCTCATAAGAATGGGTTCGTGTTTTGCCGAGGGTCGAGCCCGTCTAGTCTCTGCTAATTTCGTGAAGCGCATGGAAAGTGGAGAACTTTATTCGCCACTGACCACGACGAAATTGTGCAAATCGGTTGTAAATAGGTCTTTTCTGATGGAACGTCATTGCTAAAAGTTGAACGAAGTGATTCGAAGGATTGTTGTAAAAAAATCATCCAAGCTTCATTTGAACGCAAAACTGCCTTTTTTAATCGCTCAGTCTATACAAATTATTCGGTCGATTTTAGTACCCTTTCTGCTTCAATCAACAATAACAAATGTCTAATAATGTAAAATCTCAATTGCACCATTTAGTGCCCTTTTGTAAAAACTTAAGACGCCACCTACGCATGCATGCCTTTTTGAATAGCTTTTGTGATATTTATATTGCCAGATTCAAACTAATTTGTTTCATTTATTAAATTGAATTTATTCCAATTAAAAATTTATATGCGCGTGGAATAGTCATTAAAAAGAGAAAATTTCAAATAGCTGTAACAGAGTAAATAATCAACAACAACGTACTAAAAGAATCAATTCAATTCGATTGATCCTTCCATTGCTTCAAAAGCATACCGATACCAAAGCGATTCATAATAAATTGGTGAGATATTATCAAGTTACCTATGGAAAATGAAAATTGAAGACCAATTTGTTTCGATTTCTTTGCAATAAAAAACAGTTTACTCGCTCAGAGGTTATAGCATGAACAAAGAGTTTTTTTATGTGCTATCACTACGGTTGAAGACTCCTTAAAAGGATAATATAAAGTGTAATAAATTGCCGTTTATGTTCAAAGGCATCTACATATGTATGTGTAATTTTAATGCAGTTTTCTATTTTAATCTCTGTGCATGTAGGTACCTAGGCCATCATATAGTACCGTTTTTAAAGCGTTTTAAGTAAGCGTAAGTGTATTGATGTAGATTGTATGTATACGATGTAATATTATTTCTTTCAACGCTTTAAATGGCATATTAGTTTTAAAAGCATATAAAACGATCTATTGCATCTATGCACTCAATGTTTAGTTTAGCTTTGCTGAAAGCTTTAATAAACAAAATAATATGGTTTCGTTTATATTATATGGGTTTCCTAATTATTATTATTGTATTTATGTATGTAAAAAAAATCGTAATTTGAAATAATTCAGACTTTCCAGCAATTTTTTTGGCATTGGAGAACATCATGAAATAAAATATAATTTGCAGCAAAGATCGAAATAAATAATATGTAAAAGCAATTTCCGGATTTCTTGTATTAACATCCTTACATGACCTAATACATTTACAATTCCCAAAAATAAACGTAATAACTACGATTTAAGAAACCAAAAGGTGAAAGAGAACTCCCATCTTGAGGGTTCAGTTGTATGGTAAACGGGAACCTTTAAGATAAAATTACATGCCCCGTAATAAAAAAAGTCTTATCCTTTTTATGTCAATATTCGACTTCCGTTTCAGAGATATTCTATGATGTAATATGGATGCGTAAGAGGTGTCACTATACTCTTATTGGTCGAAGGTAGAACTCTGAAGAACAATTGAAAAGCGTAAGAAAAGGGGAAATGGAAGAGAATTACGGAAAATAAAAGGTTTAAATTACAGTGCGTTACTTATGGCTAGATATACATACAGTCACGTGCAAAATAATAGCAATACATAGGAAAATTGAAAAATTATTGAATTTTGTACTCAGCAGCATTTGTTTTCAAATAACTTATCAACGTATCTCACCAAAACCATTCACATTTGTGTATAAGGAGGTTATCCATCTTGCGATCCATCCTGTATAGTCATTAGCGTGACCCATTTGAAATGGGTTCAAGGGTTTGGAAAGGAACAGGTATAGAATTATACAAAGGAATACCAGATAAAATTTACCCAATCTGTACAAAACCGGTGCATAACATAAAGCTATGCTGATTAACGCCGTATTCTCCTCATTTAGATATCAATCTACTTTTTCTGTTAGCAACACCGCACTTAAACGTATTTTCGCTATGCGATTTTTTTATATTTCGATGACAATTATTCCGATGCGGTAGGAAAAAAAATCAAATGCAATAAATTAATTCATAAATCTTCTCCTTTTCGTAATAATGAAAATAATATCAAAATAAAAACTCATTTGGTGCGACGATCTCCGCGTTTTTCGCCGCGAGAAAGCGAAAAATTCGCGTTTTATTATTCGTATTTCTGTTTTTATAGAGACTTCTTTCGACTTTCATATCATCCTTAGATATATCTCTGTTTCCTTGTTACAGTTGTCATTCATTAGTGTTCCTAAATGCATGAAGCTGTCTATTTCTTTAATTCCAAGTTTCCTTCTTGATTAGTCTTAATCTGCAACTCTACTCTTTTCCCCTATTTTCTTCCATGATTTACTTTTAATAATGATAGCCAGGGCCATGGGGTAGTATGGCAAACAACATTAAGGTATCGGCATACTCTGCACCATACAAGTTTAATTAATTAATCCGGGACAGCTGTTTCGAAAATGCGTGGATCCTCATTTTCAATCGTATGGCCGAATGGTGTTGTTTATATGCAGTGTTGTTAGATTTACTTTTAATTTCATATAATTGGTTTTATCTATATTTATGTGCAGCCCCTTCTTTCTAGATGCAATTAGTTGTTTGGTTACATATATTAGGTAATTTTTTTCATGAATATTATTCCTTTTGTATTGATTCCGTTGTCACGTATTATGTCTTGCAAACCTACGTCGATAAAGGGTCCCCTTGTCACAATCCGGTCTTTACTTCATACACCTGTTCCATATTTGTTAGTGGATTTGTTATTTTTCCAGAGGCTTAATGATTTACTTCCTATTCACAAAGCATATTTCATATTCGTAGTTCGATGTTAAAGGTTATTTGAATGCTAAAATTTGATTCATTGCGGACTTCCCTTTCCGAAACCGTTCCAATTAATTTTTCTCTTTTTACACATAGTGAATTTTGTCGCATTTTTTGTATAGGCAAGGTTAAACCTATTTTCCTTTTTTGATTTGGGTGGTTATTTCGCTCTGTCCAGGACTTTTCTTATTTTTCATTTTGTTTATAATTATCTATTTCTTCTCGGTTCTTCAACTTCTTCCTGTATGTTTGGACTAAGTAAGGGTTACTTTTCTCTCCTGCGCCTTCATTTAGTAGCTTTTCAAAGTATTCTTCCCATCTGTATGCCACTTCCTTTTTGTCGATAATTAAATTTCCTTTTTTTGTTTCTCTAATGGAGCTGTATTGTAATCTTTCCGAATTTCCTTAGCATCTCTATACAGGTTTCTTTTATATTTCCCCTCCATTGTCTTTATCCTGTTCTCCATAGCTTGTCCTTTGCGTTGTCTGCATAATATTTTAACCCTTTTTCTTTGTTCTCGATATTTTGTTTTGTCCATCTCTTTGTTGGATTCCAATACCTTTCTCCTTAATGTTTTCAGTTTTTCTATTTTTATTTTACACTCCTTACACTGCTCTTTTTTCATTTTTGTCTGAGTGTTTTGTTAAATGTGTTTCTGTTCTCTTCTGCTCTCCTCTAGTCAATAGCAATAATAAATAAAATAACGTTATTAAAATCTATTTCCGATACTGAATGATAGCTCACAACGAAGTTAATACAATAAAACAGAACTTTCATCCTAGTAAAACTAAACAAAACGGAATTATCGTTGATGACTATGAACTGGACATTCAATGGGATATTTGTGCCAAAATAGATTCTATAAGCTTTATGGGACATTGTAGCACCTCTGCTTCCCGTTTAACAAATTATTATTAATACAATTTCTTTAAAGGGGGTTTCCTTCTATGTTATTTAGTAAAAATCTAAATTATAAATACATTGTTTTGATGTTTTCTTGTTAGAATTCCTAGAAGCACATTATTTATGAGACGGACTGATATTTCATTCGGAGGTAGTTAGTGTCACATTAACTTAAAGCAGTGTTAATTATGTCTGCACTTTGGAATAAGTTAAACGTAAGATATATGTTTAGACGTGTGATAATGCCGGCGAAAAAACAATGAAGACAAGCAAGAAAAATCAATTAAATATGGTGTAGCGGAACCAACAACGCCAGACGCTATTTTTAATATTTGTTTTATTTATGGGGTGACACAGAAAGCACGCATTTTATATATAATGGCTACACGGTGTTTAACATAGATTAAGTTTTATCTATCCTGTTATAAGCTCCTATTCACGTGGCCAATTTCCATTCTGTGATTCGGCAATTAGTCAACGTCAGTGATTCACCTCGTTTGGTGCACAAAAATTCTTAGGCAGACGTTATAAATACGTTTTTATACCGTCGAAATGTGGGAAAACGTTCTTTTTAAAATTTATTTACGGCGCCGTATTTCACGCAATTAAGATAAAGTAACACATCTGATTTTCAGAAGGGGCGATTACCGTAGCGCATTGTGCGTCAAAGATACATGAATTTGTATTTGAATGGTAACTGCTTGTTATTTAATAATGTTTACTTTAAGAAGCACCTTTGTTTGTAGGCTTTAGTACTAGTGTACTTGTGCAAATGTACAAATGTTATCGTTTTCTTTTGCCATACATTGTAAGTTAATTTGTTTAGTTGAAGGGGTGTTTCCGTGCACCTTTAAGGAATCTATCGCAGTTCCTATTCCAAACACTGCCAATTCAGATAAAGATCTTAGGCCTATCAGTATCATTCCAGCTTTATTCAAAATTGTTGAGAAGGTTGTAGATCACAAAAATAGGGCAAATTCTTATTTTACCGCCCCGGGAGTCAGGTTTACGATCCGGTTACAGCTTGTAGATGATATTTTTTTCAACATTGACGATGGTTACTGTTGGCGTCTCTCGACTATTCCAAAGCTTTCGACACAGTAGACCATGAATTGCTTCTAAGCATTTTGGTAATGGAGCTGTTGCATTTTTTTTTAATTATTTGTCTGGGAGAACGCTGCAGTTTCAGATAACGTTCCTTTAATTAACTCTCTACACCTTGTTTCTTCTTAAAAACTTTAAATATTTTATTCTTTTGTAGTATCTGACGTTGATTTAGCGGTGCAAAGAATGAATGAAGATCTGAGACTTATTTCCGAAACCTCCCTAAAGCATAGATTAAATTTAAATCTCTCTCACAAGCACAGGTTATATTTGATGAATAAAATTCATTTTAATGACCTCATACTAAGCGCGTTAACCATTTAAGCTTGAAAGAAAAAGAACATCTCTAAAAAACTTTATTCTTTCAAAATTTGCTTAAAATTCTGATTATGACTAATCTATTCCAAACACTGCCAAATCAGATAAAGATCTTAGGCCTATCAGTATCATTCCGGCTTTATCCAAAATTGTTGAGAAGGTAGTAGATCACCAAATAAGGCCAATTCTTATTTTACCGCCCCGGGAGTCAAGATTACGATCCGGTTACAGCTTGTAGAAGATTCTTTTCAACATTAACGATGGTTACTGTCGGTGTGTCTCGACTATTCCAAAGCTTTCCACACAGTAGACCATAAATTGCTTCTAAGCATTTGAAATACATTTGCTTGGGTAATGAAGCTGTTGCATTTTTTTAAAACTATTTGTCTGGGAGAACGCTGCAGTTTCAGATAGCGTTCCTTTAATTAACTTTCTACACCTTGTTTCTTCTTAAAAACTTTAAATATTTTATTCTTTTGTAGTATCTGACGTTGATTTAGCGGTGCAAAGAATAAATGAAGATCTGAGACTTATTTCCGAAACCTCCCTAAAGCATAGATTAAATTTAAATCTCTCTCACAAGCACAGGTTAGTATAACGTCCGAATATCATGCTTGAGCCTTCAATTTCCTTCTCTTTCCATTTGTCCATTCTTTTCAATTTTAAACTCCTTTGAAAAGTTTTCCATAGAAGATCTTGGAGGTTGTTATATTTGATGGATAAAATTTATTTCAATGACCTGATACTAAGCGCGTTAACCATTTAAGCTTGAAAGAAAAAGAACATCTCTAAGAAAACTTTATTCTTTCAAAATTTGCTTAAAATTCTGATTATGACTAATCTATTCCATATTCTAGGCGATATACCAACGAGTTGAAAACTATAATGGCTTGAAGATTCAACATTAACATCTTTAAATATCGTTAATTTGTTTTCATCTATAAATTAAACATTTTCACAGAAAAAAAATTGATGGCAACAAAACTAATTTTGAGCCTTTATAATTTAATTTTGAGCTTTGCAAAGGATATCAATACCTAACTGATTAAATATTACATAACCTGACGATTGTTTATAGTTTCAATTAATCAAACCGCTGTGATCAATACATTAACTTATAGTATTTCAATTTCGTTCGAAAAAATAAAATATAAAATGAAGCGTAAAGCCGACCTCCCCTTCGTAATTAGGGCAACAGATAATTAGAATCATTTTATTTGGAGCAACATTTTACCATCGCAATGGATCCTAATTAAATCAAATGTTGTTCCATTAATTTCCTACCGGAGTTGCAAATTGGTACTATTTAAAACATATCTCTACTGGCATTATTTGGTATTGAATGATTGAATGATGCTAACCAAAGTTTGATCGCAAATAATATATGCGCAAAATATACAGTTGCGTGTAAAATAAAAACAGTATTGAAGACATGGTAACTCGTCGCAATTCCGCAAGTTTTATAAAGGGGTTCGCGAAGACAATATTGCAATTTTAAACGTAGAAAAGATAAGGAAAAATTACAAACTGTCGTCAATTCCATGAATAGCTCCGCGACAAAGAACAAAAAAAATATGAATAAACTCATTCTCACAAACCAAAATCAGTATAAATTATAGTAAGTTCTTTCGGAGTTTACCTACGTCATTTGATTGAAGCGAGGTCATACTGTTTCTTCAGAATGTTGTGATCGAGGACGGAAGAAGCGTATAACATAGGACAGCAGAGCTGTAGCGGAACACAGTTTATAAAATTGACCACAGCAAAGCACCAGTGGAGACAAGAAGGCACCCACGAAATCCGAAATACACATAACACATCACTGCTTTTATATAAAAGCCTATTTACTAAATGGTCGTGTCTAGTTCATTTTCTATTTTATTGAATTAGGCAAGCTGTGCACATAGACACGCGTTGCAATATAGCATCAGCTTTTAATGCGTTGAAATATGGCAACGTTTAATGGAATACTTGCTGATTTAATTTATTATCCTAAATGAATTGCATTGTAAAAAACACTTTTAATTAATTTCATTGGTTTCGCCGAAATTTTTCGTAAATTTAAAAGCGTTGAAGCTTCAAAATATTTGTTTTTTCGTGTAAAAATCGATGCAAGAATTTTACATTTTTCCCTTTGGCTATACTTAGACCTTAATTTTTGACGATTTTATGGTGACCTTGCCTCTGTGTTTCACGTTGCGCTTTGCAAATGTTTCAAAAGCAAGCAGGACGTCAAATATGTTTTTAATTGGATCCTTTTTTGCTCTCTGATTACAAATGTACACATTTTTTTTTCCTTGGCAATTATTTTCTAAGCTTTGTTCTGTTCTTGTCATGTTACCGATGACGATACAAAACAACACATGGAAAACATCAAAGAAATGTTAAGCTTCCTCTTATATTATTTACCACTGAAGGCATATTGTAATAGGGCATGTTGCAGTTGATGTAAATTATTTGGCCAAAGGATATTGTAGAGGCAGTGTATTGATTGGAAATTGCGTGTATATCGATTCTGTGTTTGGCATTTTTTGGAATCAAACAAAATCATTCAACAAGGGCTTACAGCGTTTAAATTTTAACTGGACTTAATTTAAATTATACTTTATACACAAAATATTATTACTTCGCCATTAATAGATATAAACTGAAAGAGGTATAATTATAAATACCAATATTCTTCAAAAAATTTAACCTTTGCTTTGGCTGAGATACATTTTGAAATTATTTTCATATTGTACAAGGTGTTCCAAAAATACAAAACTTGCATTCTTTTAAATGGAACACCTTGTATATTATTTCATTTTGGGCTTCTATGCCGATCGAAATAAAAGCGAGCTTCATTAAGGTTTACCTCATCTAAGCTAACGGTTTTTAAAATATTTTGTATTACATGAAAATGTAGTGAGTAAATTCTCAACATGTATTACTACTGTTGGATGGTTTGGGGAACAGTACCCGGTTTATGTCGCTGCTCCCTAAATGGCAGGCATGCGTTTCTTTGGCACTAGAGGGCGCCAAGAAATGTCGAGTTTGTCGTTTTGAAAGCTATGGCATTAACTGCGGGGCAACAGCGATAGAAGATAGAGACAAAAATGCTCTCGGAACCACGCTGATGACGCCGGGATGTCCATGGGTAGCGTCTTGTTTTCTCTCCTTTTGTTGCGTTTGCCCCGAATTATTCCGGGGGGTTCCATTACACGGGCGAAAAATGTATTGACGTATACAAGGTGCGCAAAAATTAAGAGTAAATAATTGTAACTTTTAAACATCAATAACTTGTTTAATTTAAACAGAATAGCTTGTACAGCAGATGTAGAATTTACTCTTCTATAGCTAATTCTTCGCGTTTTCATGGAAAAGTAAATTTTCAACATGCAGACTTCTTTTATAATAAATGTTAATATTTATCAAGTCACTTATGATGTTTTTGACAACAACCAGTTCAACAAATGTATATAAAACATTTTAAATTTTACATTCGGTACATTACAAAAATAATTTGAAAATGTACCTCTAGTAGGTCCCTATCCTCTCCAAATATAAAATTTTACCAAAATCAAATAATTTTGCCATAATACTTTACGTCGAATAATGTAAATAAGTCTGCATACGATGAACGAAAAGAGTACTTAAATACAATAAAAAAAGTACATAGTAAAAATTTATTAATGAAACTGGTTCAACGAACGAGTTTATCATTTTAGTAAATTGCTGTTGACCAAGGAATCGAGTTGTCTCGCTGGATTAACAGGTAACTTTTGTAAGGTACGAATTGTCTCCGGAGACGGATCGTCCATCTCTCCCGAGATGGATCGAATTATCTCTCATTTGATACGAATTGCATCTACTTATGGTACTATTGTATCAACAAAAGACACAGGATTCTTACACTCAAATTATTTATTTTTTAACAAGAAATACTTGGATATAAATTAAAAAGAAGTACAATATTTTCAATAAAACTCACAATCATAATTCTTTGTTTGCTTATTACATCTTCTCATTTTAATATAAACATCTATTTAAAAATTTAATAAACATTCCGATAAGGAGTATAAAAAGATGCGTTATATTAATTAATTATAAATTAAATGATTCGCATCCATTTGTAGTTCTTAATAAAGAAGATGAATATGTGTGGAAGGAATTTTGAGCTTTCGTTAATATGGTTATCCACTATATTATTAATTTATTATTATTAATAATTAAATGTTCCGTTTACAATAAATCTGATACTCTACACAAAAACTGTAAATTTATTTCACAAAAAAATATTAGAATATTGCAAATTTCATAATTTTTTGAACAATAACATTTTCGCCTTTATTGGTTTTAATTTGTTGTAATTTCAAGTTCTTTTGTTTCTGGTAACTTTACTAGCTGTTTACATCTTGCGTAATGGGCCTTTTTTTTATTCGATGTTTGTCTGCTGTTGTTAAAGTTTCTTGATCTGACTTTGTAACTCCCTTCGAATAAGTTTCATCAGTCGTTCACATATATCATCAACAACTGCACGTTTCACACTACTGCTCCGTCATGATATTTTTTTTTTGTAGTGTGGTAACAGCCCAACGGGGTGTATAAGCTTTTAAAACTTGCCATAACTTCAGGTGCCTTTTAATATATAAATTGTGCACGCAAGGTCTTCCATGGCTTTGTTGGGGTCACTCCCTCGCCGTAGTGTAAAACGCAGTTAATTGCACCCCTAAGTGAAGATACAAGTTCGCTTAGGTCATCTAAAGCTGAATGCATATAATGTTACTGTAATAATTTATTTTTTTCAGTTCTAATTTAAGTTATTTAATAGAATGATTAGCCTCAGCTTAGTTTGGCAATTGAAAAAATTGTTGCGTATAAAATCGATTTTAGGTAGGAAAAATGCTTTTTATATCAACCGTATTCAAGTAATCATGAATGAGTTTTTCAGCAATTGTATACTGTAGGGCGTTGAAGGAGAGGTACATTTGACTATCGTCTGTATAAAGACGATACTGAAAATTGGGAATTGCAGGTGGTAATATATAGAAAACAAGAGTGTGGTAATTCGTGGATTACCGGCAAGAAAGAAGAACAGAAACTATTTAAACGGATTAAAATAACCTTAAAAGAGAAATTGCGGTGACATTTAAACCATCGCAGGATAGAATGTGCAGCAGGAGGTTATGGTTTATCATATTGAAAATACGGCTGAAATCTAAAAATACCAAAATCGTTATTATTCACTCATCCGTACCGCGCAACACATAGTCAGTTATATGCTGTTACAGCCCTGACAAATATTTGAGTAAAATATATTTTTTTTTAATGTAATCTCGTAATTGTTTCTCACACATCGTTCAAAGACTTTTGCTATGGTTGGTAAAATGCCTATAAATCGGAGATCTTCCTGTCTACCAACATCTTTGCTTTTTGGAATAAGAATCACCAGCGATGCCTTTCAAGGACTTGGGAACGTAGCTTGCTCAATGCATTAATTAAATATATGTAGTCAAGGGTGGCATACAGATTTTTAACATTGAACCAGAGATGTTACACCAGTTGCCTTGATTTTCATTTTTAACAAGGACTCAAGCACATTTATAGCTGTAACTTTTCAAAAAAAAAAGCAAAAAGCGGGAGTTGGATGGTAGATAATTAAGAGC
>LR737420.1:155336-201455 GCA_902655005.2 Marronus borbonicus
AGAGTCTTAGAGTCTGCAACAATATTTCACAAAAAAAAGAAAAAAAGCAAGCATATATCTAGTTGTTACTTTCTTCTTACGCATAATTTAGAAATTTTTAGATCAAAGATCTATCCCGCTATTAACGCTTTGAATATAGAGAGGATTCCGCATATAATTGGGGAGTCTGAGAAAGAGAATCATTGTTACCAGGGATGTTACACCAGATGCCTCGATTTTCATTTTTAACATGGACTCAAGCACATTTGTAGCTGTAACTTTTCCAAAAAAAAAAAAGCAAAAAGCGGGAGTTGGATGGTAGATAATTAAGAGCTGCTTGCTAAGGGCGTCGATGTTGGTGACAAGAAATGCTTATTCAGAGCATTTCCCAGAATTTAATTATGCGTGGTTTTGCCTGTACTTAATTCCTTGACATTAGTTTGGCAACGATTTGTGAAATAAGCTAACTTTTCTCTTTTGATGGCCCTGCTCCTTTCATTTTTTAATGATTTAGCAAGCTGCGCCTCGGCCTCTGCTCTGTCTGTCGCATCGTACAATACAAAAGTCGGGAATAGTAAGAATCTTAGAGTGTGCGACAATATTTCACAAAAAAAAGAAAAAAAGCAAGCATATATCTAGTTGTTACTTTTTTCTTACGCATAATTTAGAAATTTTTAGATCAAAGATCTATCCCGCTATTAACGCTTTGAATGTAGAGAGGATTCCGCATATAATTGGGGAGTCTGAGAAGGAGAATCATTGTTACATGTTTTTTTTTTACATGTTGTCGGCTCCAGCGATTGATTTGGCCAGCATTGATTGCCGTTTTCGGACGAGACTGTATCGTTTTTCCTCAGAAGATAGAGCGTTTTGATGTTGTACCTCAGCCATGGTGCTGGAGGACGAAAGAATTGAAGTGGCTTAACAGACAAGTACAAGAACGGCAGCTTTGTGTAGATGTTCGGCAAATTATAAAAAACCGCATATGCTAAACAAGTCAGATAACAAATTTGTTAAAGTTCGACTAATGAAGATATGGCTTGTAGTTAGCTTAGTCTTAAAATCTATTACGCAATAAATACCTAAATAATGTGCCCATTTTGTGTGAATAATACCAGGACGTAAAATTAGGGCCCTTTCATTGGTGATAATCGGATTCAACAGTGGCGTAGAGGTGATGGTTATATGAGTCGATTTGTCGATTACTTGAACTAAGTTGAATGAAGTGATCAAATTAAAAAAAAGTGAAAGGACCTCTTTGTCATTATTGGAAAGTAACTTTATGTTAAAATTTCTCCAACATTTATTCAATATTTTTGACTTGAACCACCTATATCCTTGGATCACCAACAATTTCTTCGCTTTTTCACTAAAACCACCAAACTCATTTTGTATCACAATGAGTGCTTAATAACTTATCAATGATAATGTAGGCAAATACAATTAGAAAGTAGAAACTATTAGAAAAGGATTAGCGCAGTTACTGCCTCATTAAATATAATCCTGTAAGTGCTTTTGGGTGTCCCCCACAATTCGGCTGCAGTCTTTTTCGTGAGCAGGTAATAATTTGCTTTTGGGAGATACACATAACCCCGCCCTATCGATGAACAGATTTATTGATATAAAGGAATGTTTAACGGAAAATCCCTAGTTTGTTTGGCATTTCACAAAGTAAGTGAATAAATTGATATTTATTATATTGATAAATTAGATAAACTTTGTAATTTTATCAAATTATCAAATTTGATAATTTGATAAATATTTGTAGTTCATTGTCGTAATAAATTTCTAAGTTAATATAATTTTTTACGATTTATTCAATTCATTTTCTCAGTGTAGGTTTATATGTTACAAAGCCATAAGACGAGGGAAGAATATGCATCATATTGTTTTTTTTATATTTCATTTATTTTATATTTTCATGTTCATTTTTATTATTCGGCCGACTCTTATACATACATATATTCAAATGTAAGAAACAACGGTTAAGAAATCGACGTCATAGCAGAGGAATGTATTAAGAAACAGTCCGCAAAAACGTTTAAACAAATACATTCATTATTTTAGCTTCAATTTTATTGAAATGAAACGAGTAACTCAGCCGATGAACTCTCAATTATTGTAAAGAGAACAGAAGCGTTAAATAAATACGTTTGGAGCTAATGTTTTGTAAACTATCTAAGGCACCGTTTAACATTTAAAAGGATGGCTGTGTATGGGAAAGCAATTTATATTAAATATTGACTTTGTATCCATAATAGCGTTCATATTCAAATTAATTAGAAGATTATAAACCTACGATAGACTAAAATCGGCTAATTGAAAATGAAAGTTGATTAATAGATTATATTCATCACGGCATGTTGTACAATTATTCTTAATAAATCAAACATTGACGCCGATTTAACGTAATAGTTAATTAAATGTTATAAAAGATGGTTCCTTTACATTAGTACATTGAATAAGCAAGCAACGCACTATCCGATTATGTTAGTATTACCTCCTTCCATTAGACATTGTTGGTTACAACAGTTTAGAATGGTGAAAAAAGCACAAGGTCGTATTGTGTAACAAATCGTGAATATATATGTTTTATTATGCCTGTGTGTTTTAATATTGAAATGCGCCTATGTGTTTCTATCTCTGCAAATTATTCTTTAGATACATAGGCAGCTTGATGCAAAATTACAACTCATAACACTTATGCAACATATCTTACCACACCTGCAGATTATAATTAATTATTTTTCTGTAAGTATGTTTGAGTGTAACTTCAACGAAAAAAAGAATGAATTGTACAGTCATGCATTAACTATTTTTATGCTTCGTCATCTTTATTACCATATGGTCATTTAGGTCTTCTGTGCGTATTTTCTTAATTTCACAACTATCGATATCTGAAAAAATGTAAATTAGAAATATCGGAATTTTCCGTAGATTGCTAACATAAGTGAAACCAAGTCACCTAAAATACTTTAACGTATCTGTCGCTTAAACTAGTTGGAATAAGTATTTAAAAATCTATTAAACTCGAAATTTTTTTCATGGTACACACGCTATATACAGTGCCCTCTCATCCCACAATTGACGCCATTTCGTTGAAACACTAACAATGACAATAAAAATAGTTAAATTAGATCCCTTGTACAAATCTAGATACCAGTTTGTTTTAGTAATTTCAAAAACCAATTTTTGAGGATTTTTTTCACTCTGATGGTAATTTTCAAAGCGACCTCGTCCAAATTAAACAACAAGAAATAGAAATAAAGCAACTACCTTTTATTTTAATGCTGCGTAAGACCTCCTCGTTTCTCGATAACTGCTAACATGCGATGAGGCAACGAAGTAAATAAATTATTTAACAAATTCATTGGAATTGCTTCCCAAGTGGTTCTTATGGCTAACACCAATTCTTCTCTATTGTTAAACTGTCTTAATTCGCTGTAAACTTGTCTCGTCATCTAGCCCAATAAGTTTTCTATAATATTCATGTCTAGGGAAAGGGCAGGCCATTTCAGGACATCGATATTGTTGTCGTTCATCCATGTGTTGATTATTCTCGCTGTGTGAATTGGCACGTTATCATGTTGAAATGTCCATTCTTCATCGGGAAACACCAAGTCAATATTAGCGATTTGTCTCTGGAGCAACCCCAGGTACTTTTGAGTAGTCTTCCTTCCAGAATTTCTAATCTTACTGTTTCTCGATTTGAAATCGCATCCGAAACCAATACTGATCCAGCTGGGCTATGACGGCGTAATAAAAATCGTTCTGCCAACCGCAAATCGTGAAAATAATATTGGAAGCCATCAGGTCTATCCAAATTAATTTTTTTTTCTTCATTGAAGACAATCGTTTTCCACTCATTTACCCATTCGCGATGATTGCGAGGAAATTCTAATCCGCCTTGCTTACGATGCTCCAGCAGGAAGGGTTTCTTGCGCAGTTTTTTCTTTTCAAGTGTGGATATTTCTTTATTATCCTTTGGATGGTTTGTATAGAAGCTAATTTGCTTAGCTGTAGCACAAGAATTGAACGCCATCCGCAAAATCGCACGATGCTCCTTTGCTGTTGTTGCCATTGCAATGCGACCTCTCCGATTATTGCCATAGTTTTCGATGTTTTTCAGGTAAGCGTTAACTACCCACGTGCTTCGTTCAATTTTTCTGACGATTTCTCTTCATTTATTTTACGGCCCCTAGCTAATTGTAATAAAAAAATATAGTGAGAGTAATCAAGTGTTGCAATAGAAATGACAATGAAACCTTTAAAAATGGCAAAAATATTAGCGATTCGAAATCTTGAGGTATAGTTGAGCGTAAACGTTGTCAAAATGTGTATGCTTGGATTTGCGAATGTAACTAGTGATCTTTGAACAAAATTACATCAATCACTATGTAATAGTAATCAAGTGTCCGGCACTGTGTAATAACTATCATGTTTTTCCTTTGCATTCAGATACTTAAGATGGAAGATTTATCGTATTACCTAAAAAATAAAGACGTTTCTTCAATCAATATCGAAAAATTAGAAACCAAAAGACCAGAAGAATATACATGGTTCAAAATATGGGTCCCGATAGATATGATGGGAATTATAGCAAATCCTGCTCTTGGCCTAAACATGTTTGTATAAATCGTATTTTCGCCCGTTTTTAAAGAAAGAACATCAACGATTAACTTCGATTGTTATTGTGCATCAGAAAATCAGATGTTTCAATAATAAAGTGTCAAGTTTCTTGAGTAGTAAATTGATATTAATCGAACTGTGTTCCATACATATCAAGGGCTATAAGTTGATTGTGTCAACATTGGAGTTCCTCCGGAATCGGTTCTTGGGTTTACGTTTTTTGATCTTTTCGCTTTCGGTACGTTGGGACACTGAAAGAGTAAAAGAAAGCACTAGCCACAAGGAAAATAAATAACTTTTATTTTTTCAAAAAGAAAGCATGGAAATTATGCTCTTCAATATAAACTGATTTGAAGTATTTCTTCTTATTGATTTAACATTGCTTGTACCACATTCCTTTCTGCTTTTTTTTTGGTTTATTTCTTTGTCCCATTTCTTGTCAAACATTGTTTTTGAAATAAATGCTATTATTATTGTTATTATTTAGAAACGCAGCAACATTTTTAAATGACTATTTTCTTTGTTTTGTATGTAAATAACGGTCGGTTGTTTTCCGTGTGCACATATCAATTTTAGATTTAATCTTTCCTGCTTTTTAAACCTTTGATAATTCAAGTAATAATAATTGTTTCGGTTTTTGGGGTTGCTTTGTTCACCTAAATGTGCCATCTTTTCAGATGTTAGGGGAATTTTGCGATATTGGCTGTGGCAGAAATATGGCTGTCTGCTTATATTAAGAATGCATCTTTATAAATTGATGTATGCATTTGTGAGCACCGACAAAAGTACAATTCAATGAAATTTTTTCTCATTTCATGCGATAAATCTATCGAACAGACATGAATAAGGGTGAATTTGTTTGGTAAAAATTATGCTTTGGGATCTGCGATGAACTTGTATGTTTGGCAGATTTGAATGTGGATTTCTTGAAACTTAATCATCACTGTACGGTCAATTTAAATTCTTTTATGAATTCTTGTGGACTTATACAATTAATAAGCAAGCCTACAGTGTTACCGGATGTTCTTCCTCCTTAATCGTTGTAATTGTAACCTCTGAGGATATGAGTTCTGCTGTTGGCGATACGATGGATGTCGTTGGAAATTTTTATCATATTTTTTTTTACTTTCAATAGTGCTTATCCGTTTTATAGGACATATCATGATTTCAAAAACTTTAACTTAGACGCTTTCTTGATGGACCTGCGTAACATGCCTAGGTTTGGTATTTAGGAAGTACATGTTCGAGGAAATTCTAATCGGCCTTGCTTACGATGCTCCAGCAGGAAGGGTTTCTTAGGCAATTTTTTGCTTTTCAAGTGTGGACATTTCTTTATTACCCTTTGGATGGTACGGAAGCATGACTTCCAACTCTATCCCTAATTTGCTTAACTGTAGTACAAGAATTAGACGCCATCCGCAAAATCGCACGACGCTCCCTTCTGTTGTTACCGTTGCAATGCGACCTCTTCGATTATTGCCATAGTTTTCGATTTTTTTCAGGTTAACCCACCCACCCACGTGCTTCGTTCAATTTTTATGGCGGTTTCTCGATTCGAGTAGCCTTCTTATCGAGAGTTCGGATTTTGCCTCTTTCTTCTAAACATAAAGTTTTTCCATGACCTATACTGACTATCACAACTTAGTAACTATTGTGGAACAATTGACTGGTTGCAAAGCAACGTAGGTTTCATTTATTTTACGGCCCCCAGTTCACTGTAATTCACTGTAATTAAAACATATAGTGAGAGTAATCGAGGCAATAAAAATGACAATAAAACTTAAAAAAATTGCAAAAATATTAGCGATTCGAAATCTTGAGGCAAAGTTGTGCGTAAACGTTGTTAAAATGTATAATCTAAATATATGCTTGATTTTTTTACGAATGTAACCAGTGATCTTTGATCTATGTGAGAGTAATCAAGTGTCGAGCACTGTATATATCACTAGTTACAATAATTATTTTAGGATGACAATTAGGGGAATAAACCAAAATAATACGTGCATTACAAACATAAATGAAAATGAATTAGGAGATATTATTTAATTAGCGAGAATGTGAATGACAACGTCTAATATTACTCAAAATTACAAAGTCAAAATTGTAGCGAGGAACAAGAAGAAAATTAACCAAACAAATTTAGAATTAAAATTAGTATATACAGAATTGAAAACGTAAGGTGGAACAAATACGAAAGCGGAGGCATTATTTAGTTTGGGTTGCTTCTCTGTTTTCTAAATTATCTTCCTTGATATAATATCGGTACCTTCTGTATGTCTCGCTCTAGTGAAGAATCTTCAAAATTATATTTGCTCAAATTAACTTATGTAATCTTATAGCCTGTTAAACGAAGTTCTCCTAAAGTAATTATCTAGGAAGTAGATTCCCGTTATAATGTTGACTGAACCTAAGTATCGGTCCCATATGTTCGATATTGCGGCTAGACAACGATCAAATAAACACATCATGCTCTTATATATCTACCCCTCTTTCAGTTCCATGACTAACACCATGATATGTAGCTTAATAATTTTGACGATATACAGCGCGGGCAAATTCTCATCTTGGTTGCATATGTTAGATATTACTACTACAAGAAGGTATAAATTGCAATCAACTAACAAAGGCAATTTAGGGGTAGATATTGCCAGAAGTTAAATTATTTCTCAACATTCAAGAAAAAATATTATACAATTTATTAAGCACCTGGAAAGGTTATCAAAAGAACTTTTAATACTACTTAACTCTGTAAAAATGTCTATAATTCCACATTAATGTACTTTCTACAAATAAGCTTCCAATCTAAGCATTAAATCCTATAGATTACGGTTTTTATATTTTCAGCATCACACCAAACGTTTTCCTATATTCTAATTTTTGCGGAATAAACTTCATTTGGCAGGGAAAAATATTGTTGCAATTTAATTCGTATCTAAAATGTTAATTATTACAACATCCCCGATTTTTCCTGTCCTGTATATGCATATATATACAGGGTTTCTTACGGTAGCCGTTCGTTAGAAGATTCTGTGGTTAGAAAAATCTTCTGAATTCTGCATTTTTGAACTCCAGGGTTAGTCAAGATTTTCTTTCATTTTTAAATATTTTCAAAGCCGTACCACTCCCGGTTATACCGGAAGTCACCATTAACTTCCTTATTTTAAATAGAACACCCGATGGATACCTGAGATCTGGTTTCCCTATACCTATTTTCATTTGTTTCTTAAATATCTTGATTATTTTGAAAATTTTGAAATATGTAGCCTTATTTTTAATACTGCGCCTTTTACTCATTTTCGACTGATGGTAAGCGCCCCTGGGGTGGGGGGAAGCACAAGAATGGTACTTTCTAAATCCACATTGACAATTGATTTATCGCATAGAGGGTATCCAAAAGTTGATGACCAATTACAGCATCTTCAAAGTTGAAAATGTTCGGTTTTTCAAACTTGACACCCTGTCTATTATTAGTTAGTCGGTTGAAGAATTTAATTCTGCATTGATTAGCTATGCCTTTCCCTATACCTATTTTCTTGTTATTCCATATTCTCTATTTTCATGTGATTTTTGGCAGAAACTGAAATATTGTTTATTTTTCGAAACAAAATCAACGTGACTGAAACGGCAGAAATTCACTTTAATTAGAATAAAATTAATAATAAACAAAATAG
The DNA here is from genome assembly GCA_902655005.2 of Marronus borbonicus. Taxonomy (NCBI): domain Eukaryota; kingdom Metazoa; phylum Arthropoda; class Insecta; order Coleoptera; family Scarabaeidae; genus Marronus; species Marronus borbonicus. Next base: position 163,616 of record LR737420.1, read on the forward strand.
GAACATAACAAAATTTGGAACGTAATAGCAAATAAAAAACATAAAAAACTTGGAACACTGACAATATATGATAATAAATTAATGTATACAATAATTGTTCTATATGACCGCCATTTTGGTTCAAACACAGAATAACTCTGTCATATATTCCTCGCGAAACAGACTTCCGAAATTCGTCTGGACTTAGCATCGTGAACATGGTTCAGTAATTCCTTTTTAATATGTACAGGCCTAGCGTACACTATGTCTTTTATACGGCCCCAGAGATGAAAATCCAAGAGCGTCAAATCGGATGATCTGGGTGGTCAGTTCTACCCAGATCATCCGATCCCTGTGGGCCAATCTACCGATCCCCGAACATCTGATCAACTGCTGATGCACTGCTGTAGTGGAATGTGCTTGAGCGCCATCCAGTTGATACCAACTGTTTGCTCTGTCTTGTGGAGGTAGAGCATTTAGGAAATCACTAACAAACCATCTGAGTATCTCCAAATTTTTATCGTACACATGATATACTACTCTACTGTCCACAATTAAAGAAAATACATTAAAACTAAAGTGGTCCTGATGATTATTGCCCCTTATGGCATGTGGATTATATTATGTCCAATAGTGATTATTTCGGCGATAATTTCTTGCCTGCTGAATTTTGATTCATCAGTCCACAAGAAATCTCGGATCCGCGATCATTTTTATCCACACAAACTCGCAAAAATCGGCTCCTCTTGCCTCATCGTCAAGACGTAATCCGTGCGCAGCTATCTCAGAAAAAGGATGCATGTTTTCTTAATATTCTGTGGATTAATGCTCTTGAAATACTGAATTCTAGCGTTGCTGCTGTAGTTGAATTCCGTGAATAAGCTTGAAAATAAGCCAAAACATTCACCTCGTTACCTTCATTATCTATTACGGATTTTCGGTAATTTCGAGTTGCGCTTACACCCCGAGCTTCTTGCGAATTCTCTGGGAGTCATTGTTGGTAGCTCCGAAAATCGTTCGTTAAATAATCTGCATGTTTGTCTGTCAATTCGTCCACATTCACCATGCGTATAAAGCAAATTTAACAAATCATTATTGAAATATTCTTCAATATTCTCCATTTTAATAAAAACTATGGAATAACAAGAAAACCCTTGGAAATAGATATAGGGAAAGGCATAGCGAATCAATGCAAAATTAAATTCTGCATCCGACTATCTAATAATATACAGGGTGTCACGTTTGAAAAACCGACTTTTTCAACTTTGAAGATGATATTAATTGACTAACCCTGTAGTCCAAAAATTCAGAATTCTAAGTTTTTTCTAATCACGGAAGCTCCTAACGAACGGTTACCATGAGAAACCCTGTATGTATATACATTGTATGTATATGCGTGCTATTATAAGGGTACAAGCGGGGATTGATATCTGTACCTACTCTCTGGTAATTTTTGCGTAAATCGTCGCCTTTCAAGCAACAGCCGCTAAGGCGACAGGCACAGTTCGACACACACGCCGACTAACATTGTTATGCGAATAATAACCACCCAACCCTAGAGATGCATTCTCTTTCACGAATAGTTCACCCCAGCGCTCTTTCTGGGCTGTTTCGCATTGATAAACTAGATACGAAATGAGAGGGACATTTTATTTCCTAGCTACTTGAATTCAATCTCTTTCTGTATACATTTTGAATTTACAGCGTATAGATGTAGTCGTTTTAGATTTATTTCCTGCGTTTGATTTCTTGTTGTATTAACGGCATATCCTGTGTGCTTTTTAATTCTAATTTATTACTTCTGCCATCGGATTTTTTGATCCCAGTCCTTTTTAACTGTCAGCGGTGCAATGAATAATTTCCTTATGGTACTATCTGTTTAGTACGCGACGATGGATTCTCTCAAATATTACGTAAAACTACTGTTCGCAATTATTAAAAATCCCTTTAATAATATAACAAAATAATATTTGCACTGAAATATCAGGTTGTCCTTGTGCATAATACATTAAAAAAAATCAAAAATTGGAAAAAGCAAAAAACATTTATTCATCAAAACACAATCCATTGTTTTATTTAACATATGCCCATTTTTCGGTCAATACCTCGCTCTCTGCTGATGTAGAGGCAAAAGAGTCTCGACAAGCGTTTTCTGCATCTTCAAAACTGTTAAAGTTGTGATCGCAAAGGAAACGTGTCATCGAACGAAACAATCTATAATTAGATGGAGCAAATTCTTCCTGCGTCAAACGGGACCTGTAGATCCTGGTGCATCAAAATTCGGTTTCTATTGATTAACGCAGTATTAACCAATTCAAAATGCAAAATTCCTTCAAACCTTCACAACATCGTTTTGTCTGGATTACGTAAAAAAATTGTTAAGATCCTTCGCCAATATCGATCATCTCTAGGAATTTGAAGCAGTTTTGACAAACTTCAATTCTGCCTTGAGCTTGTGTATCAGTGAAATCATGCGGATCCATTCGAAGCGTCTTTTGAGCAATGGCAATTTTCTTCAAATGTCGAGCAATTGTAAATTTTGAATATTTTATTCTGAACAATTTATACTTGAATGGCTATATTGAAGAAGTGGCCATTTTAGTACATTTATGGATGTTCGCTATAAAATTTTATAAATTTCTATGTTCTATCGTTGCCTACATAGGAATTGTACAACACCATTCATCTGGGCTTTACAGCTTCTCTTTCGACATCTTGTTTATACCGCTGTTACGGTAGCTTCAATTTCAAAAACGTCTTTCATAATAAAGACGGTTGCCTTCCTTTTCTAGATGTTCTGGTACACCGACATCCTGGGGGTGCGCTGGGACATTCCGTTAACTGCAAACCCACACACACAGATAGAAACCTCAATGACCCTTCATACCATCATCCAGCCCAAAAATGTGGTGTTGGTGGGCTACATCCACCCTTCACCACAGCAACTCCTCTCATCTAATCCTAATTTCCGTAAGTAAGCGTATCTACCCTACATTCAAGGTGTCAGTGTTGGCATCAGCAAGATCATGTTCAGGAACAGTATAAACACCACCTTTCAACCCAATTTCAACCTCTCACTACTTTTCAATCAAATACCGCAATTGTCTGGAAGCCCGGTGTCTACTATGTATCCTGCGGTAGGCGCTCGCTCAACACTCGTGTTATGCGGTTATTGCGTGTATCCAATCATAGTTATTAAAATATGTTTCTTTGATTGGAACTTTTTGGAAATAGGAAACAATTACAAAAATGGTTAACGTTCGCAACATCATTTTGAATAAAACATTGACACATGTTGAACATTGTTTAGGACGTTTTTTCATTAGTTGCCGTGAAGTCGGTTATATCTGCTGTGGATGTGTAATTTGGCTTATACAAAATCAAGCCTGATTTTATGTAAAAAAAAATATCGAATTTATTAATCTAATACCGACGGTGTGTTACGAAAATCCTGCCGATATTTAAATGGCAATGTTGTTCAGCAGAGTGTATTTCTATGTAGAAATTATGCAATACCGATCTAGAAATATCCGCGTAGCGTTAAAAGGACATCAGACACACATCTCTAATGCAAGCGATTATACCTATGTAACCGAACGGATCTCGAGTGGGGATTAATGAATATGGATCCGAAAAAAGGGGGGTCCATGTACATGTTTTTGATTTCTACCGCGAATGTCGTATGGAGAAAATAGGGCAACGCTGGGAAAATTAAAATTTATACATTTTTTTCGCAAAAATCGCGCAAGAGGATTGAAATTTACGGTAGCGAGGTGTATTAAAATGTCTTCTGTTATAATTAAATTCGCCTCGTGGGGTATAATCGTTTATCAAGAATTTAACGGAAATACAATGCAGATATTAACATTTTAACTGTTGTGGAATAATTAAGGCTTGCTAAAATAGGTATAATAACAATTGCGCACATATGTATAAATGTACATGTACATATAGGCCAGAGTGGCTAAGAATGCTGTATTATAATCGTATTATGTATAATTATTTATTCACGAGTTTTGAACACAATAATCATAAACACGAACAATGTTACCTTATATGGCTTCTATATTATTATATTCCAGGAGAATTTTACGACCAGAAATAGATATTGAGAAAATGTGTTTTTAATTCTGTTTGCAAAAGAGTACTTATTTATCAAGATAGATTCCTTCGAAAAACCTAAAGAAATTAGCAAGTTAAGTATGGAAGTTTCTGCAGATAAAGAGTATATAATCGAGTATACAAGATGGGATGATCAAGAAGTGCTTGAACTTCGAGCTCCAATTCAAAATTTTGTGAAGGCTTACAAAGTCCTCAAAGGATCACGATTATCAAAAATTTGAAAATCATTTAAATTTTACGCATTGATGGGGTTGTTGAAAATTTTAAATTTGTAAAAGAAATATGTTCTTTTTTGGCTTCAATCCCAATAATTTTATAATTCAACTTTTCCCCAAGAGAGATTTATTTTACCATTACGATTTATAGCATTACACCCTTAAAGAACTTCAATATAAACTGTTATTTGTACGTTGCCTTTCGTTAAAATGAAACGAGGAATTCCATATTTAAAACTTGTTTAGCATTAATATCTGCGTACTGAAAAATTTCACAAATTCTTACGAAATAAACCCGTACAACATCAAATAATATGAAATTACACTCATCCCGATACTTTCAACTGTTTCAAAGACATTCCTTAAAAATATTTCGCCAAGTTTCGCAAGGAATCGGAGAAACTCAAAAAGTTGGCTTTCCATTTTGTTACAGCGATTCGGGAAATATTTAACGAAAAAATTAACATTGTCCGTGACGGTGGAAGATAATTTCGTTTCCTATCGCATTTATCCCTTTAAAATTTTTACTTTATGAACTGTTTAACTTACCCCCTGGTTTTTGTAAGGAAAAGAGTGTATAGTAATGGAATTTGAACTTGAGAATATTTACTTATAGGATATAAACTTCCTGTTTTCAAAACTAAAATAGGGCTAGGAATATATGAAAATTTCTCGACTCCATGCGAACCCTTAAATCATCTAAATCTCCTTGAATTGTGTCTCTAATAACATTAATACCGTAATTAAATTCAGCGCTGTATACTACGAAGGGTGAAAGTGTACATCCTCGTTCATAAGTTTCAGATCACCTATCAAGACTTAATTGAATTTTGCATAAATTAAAAGTTATTTCGATATGCCCCAATAACTCCTGCGTAACAGAAAGTTTAAATGGTCGTTGCTAACTTTACGGAAAATGTATGAATTCTGAGAGATCTTAATAAAAAGCATTTCGTGGAATCGTATGTTTACAGACGTGTTTCCCGCATTAACAATTCACAGTTCTGTATTTTCAAGCATAGCTGAATTGGATCCAAGTTTGAAATGTTACGTTTTTAAAGCAAAACTGAAAGTAGACAAGGGCTCAACAATTCGGCAATCGTCATTCTTGACTTGCGGAGCCAGTAAAAAAATCGATGACTTACGGTACTTGAAATTCGTCTCAGAATCAATGGAAGCCATACCTTCAATCGAAGAACAATTAGGAAGCGCAGTATTAATCTTGTACGAATCCTAAGAACTTACTGCCATAATGAATTAATATTGAACAAATATTACCGGAAAAAAATTTCTTTTAAGCTGGAGTAGCCACCTCCTAAGCACAGTGAGTAAACCAGTTGCATATTTTGTTGCTAATTTGTTACCCAAGAATTAATTTTGTTGTTCCAGCCGCTTCTCAGAAACGATGGCTAACTAGCTTCATATTAAGCCAATTCCTCGATGTAACTTTTAATTCACTGCGGATATTTTGTTGTTAATTACGGTGGTTTTAATATCTATTGTTACAAACAGCTGCGTTAGATCAATACAGCGATTGAAGCAAACAATCAATCATTGCGAAACAACGCAGGAACGAATAAGCAATAAAATATCAAATAATTTTTCAACATTCGATACCTGATTACCAAATTTGAAAATTTTCGAGGGGCAAGAATAAGAACTGTTATGCAAAGTGTACATGGACAGCTGGCAAACGACGAAGTAGTATAAGCAGTATGAACAAGGCTCAATTTCGTACAAGTGCTGCATATCGTTCAGGTTTGCTTTTGTGCCATTGTACATTCTAAGAGCAACAAAACATGTACACGTTAAGTTCCTATCGATGTCTACAGTGAGTCAAAATTTACAGCGAGTGGCTTAATACAAAGGTAGCGTAGCACCGCTGGAGCAATAACACCAATTCTTGAGCAACAAATATTCAACGGGTTTGCTGCAGGGCTTATAAAGTGGCTAGGCTAGCTTGGTAGATTTTGGAAAAAATAAATGGTTCGATTATAGAACGTGGTTTGGTGATGATATTGCTTTAGAGAATTTAGAGAATTTTAAAGCATCACGACACTCGGGTTTGGAATTTTAAAAGAGCTTAGAGAATAGTTAAAATTTCATAATTTCGCGTTTTCTGAAGAATGAAATGATTATTTTGTTGTATATAGGGAAACAATAGTACCCGGAGAATATGATGTACTGCAATCAGATAATTAAACGCGCAAGTAATTTATGGAAATTGTATTTCAATAAAGACAAAAATCGTGGAATTCAAAAATGTCATGTAGAATTCCGGTGAACATATTTATTTGCTTTTGCACCTTCAATATTTGCCACCAAAAGACATATATGAAACACAAGTTTAGAGTTAATATCGCCCACGATGCAAAAAGCGGTAGCTTTTCGGAAAATATCATCCTCCGATGGTTCTTTCGTATATATCGGAGGCATTTTAAAAGTGAGTGAAGTAGGCACGCGGATATTTTTTAATAACACGTTTAATATGTTTTACCGAAAAGAAGATTAACTTCCTGAAATAAAAGTATTACATTATTTACATCCGATTGGAGCAAGAAAAGTAAGTATGTCTTCGGGGTAGAAAAAACGAGAAAGGCAATATTTCGCGAACGAGAAAAAAGACAGCAGACTGAGCATATCAGGACATCGAATCGTATACTGGAAAAGCGGGGCAACTTTTGACATTTATGTGTTCACCTTTGTTAATAAAGGAAATTGAAATTTTTGCAAAGATGACTCGTAAAAAGTTATAAAAAAAAAGAGAGAACTTGACAATTCAAATGCGAGGATGTGTGGTTATATTTGATTTTTTTTTATTAAATTGATTTCTGTGTAGTTCATATGAACTGTTAACGGAAAGATTTTACTGATAAATTTATTTTTTCCTAAATAATTTTTTTTTTCTATAATTCTCGATTGGAATTATTTCCAGCAACTTATGAAAATTTATTTTAACTTTATCAAATTGATATTCTCCCATTTCGCCATTTAGTGGAAGCATTGGCTGGCCATGAAAATATTACATCTGTGCATCTTGATATGTTCCCACTACTCAAGCATTCGTCAAAATTAGGAGGAGTAAACTATGGAAAACGTTTCTCTGAGAGAGTTGCGAGCCCGGGGCTCAAACTCAGAATTCCGAAACTGGCACACCAGGCATTACGCTATAAACAGATCTTCAATTAGACAAGAATTAAGTTTTTGTTGCAACATGTGCTGGATCTAGTCCTAAGGGTCTAAAGGTGTTGAGATTGGTGGGTTTGTTCCTGGATTCACCTTGTGCTAATGATTGATGATTAATCTTTGATGTATGCCTGCATTATTGGGGAATCTATCAATAATAACTCTTCATTATTTAGTTCTACGCGTACATACAATGATATGGGTTCCCACGACCAAACCGCCTATTTCCAAATCATCTTTGCAAAAATTCCGTTGCTCCTTGAGAAAAATGAGCTGGCGTGCCATCAAGCATATAGTACATTCTTTGAATTCTTCAATTTTCTAAAACAAATTTTATTTTCAAGAAAAAAATTATAGAATTCGCCTGTCAATCGATTGGGCAATCGAAATGGATCAGTTTGGTAATTGTTGATTATACCTACTCACACATTAATAGAAAATCCATAATGGTGACTCCATATTTCGTACGGTTTGATGGGGGTTTTCATCTCTCCAGTAGTGCATATTATGTAAATTCAAAACACCATCGCGACCCAAACCTGCTTCATCAGCAAACAACATTATGTGTTAATTTAACTATAATTTATACTTGTTTTAAGTATTAATTTAACAATAGTCTTTATTTCCTTTAGATACGTCTTATTCCAATTTAATAAACACTACGTCCGTTTATTATCAATACTTTTATTAGACATTATGTTAATCATTGTAGCAGCTTCTTCAGGATAACGGAACTACGAAGCTTTTGTTTTTTTTAAATAGCCATCTTCTCCCAAGCATCTATGCACATTAATAAATGCTCTAATATTAGAAGCATGTCTCAATGGTTCATCATTCTTCATCTTGGTAGATACGTTGAGCTTCGGAAGAATTTGATTGAGCTTCACCATTACACATAATCATGTTCCAGTAATCTTCAAAATGCCTTATTTATTCAAAAATGTTAACTGTAGTTAAATTATGGTCTTCCTTGGATTGGTCTTCAATAAAATAAAAACGAACCTTGGATATAATGCGTTAAATGTACCCGATGCGGAGAACTTGAAGAAAACAAGATTTGGGAATCGACAAATAAAATCGATTTGGATTCTTCAGCCTTTTAAATATAATCAATAAATTTATTTAAGTAATATTTTCTTCTACGTTTGTATCTCCGTAATATAAAAGATTAACTCAAGACCGTAAGGTCATTGTTTAATATTGCTTTTAATGTGTGTTCATTGCTTTTAGCTATCTAATTGTGATTATTTATAAAAGTCCGACCGTGTCCACGTAAGAACATGTATATCATTTCAATTATTTTCTTCGAAAGCTGTTTTTCATGTTATCGCGTAATGCGTTTGATCGAATCTCGAATATATGTATAATATTGCCGTCCAGAGATTGTGTGGGTGTATCATCCTTTCTCTCTAGACGTTCTTTTTTATCTCTGTTTCGAATAGCCAAGAGCCTCAAGTATTTAGATATTTACAGTTCACATTGTTGTGCCTCTCGAGAAAGTATAATGCTACACGCTCTGCCGACCTAGTTCTATGGTGAAAAAGCGACCTTTGTCATAACAACCATATGTATTCTTATTTATTAGTAAATTAACGCTATGAGTCAGTATTTTTTTTCTTCCGCAAGAAAATTTCTGCCACTTATAAATTATTAAGCCAGATATCACACAACGAGCGCAGAATGAGGACCAACAAATTGCCCAATTTTTGTAATTACTATGTAATCTTTTACGTTTTTAGTATTATACATTAATTTCTTCGTTAGGATATTGGAAATAAAAGCCAAATTTTTGTAAAGGCATTTCGGAATTATAAACGTTTATTTTAGTTTAATATAGATTTAAATAACTAAAACGCTTCATAGGTTGAGAACCAAGGGTGTAAAAAAATGTAAAAGAAAACAAAGACCCGGTACTGAAAGGAGAAACCGGGGTTTCCCTATCGACAAAATTCTTCTAGGTTAGTGTTATTCCTGCATAGCTCAAATGAAGTAATTCAGGCTTGTTGCATTAGACGGTATGATGAAGATTATGAAAAATGTGAAGAAGCAACGTTTTAAGGACGGTATCAACCAGCTTTTGACAATAATCCATACCAGCATTACACTTTGTAAATATTACAGACAAAAATAGTTTACAAAAGTTACAAAATAAAGCTATATGCGAATGACTTTAAACGTAGTATAAATTTAGAAGAAATGTGACTGCAGCAGTCCCATTCTTTCCAGCATATCAAATACTTAACACAATATTTTTCCACCGTTCCCTCGGTATTACCACCGCACATCCCCTCAGTACTATGAATTAACATTTCTCAAGCCAGCAACCTGAACTTTACTGTAGGTTCAAAAATTGGCTTTTTCAGTTACTTTTTAACAAAATTGTTTTTTAGCTTTTATCATACTAGAGCCTGGCCTATTGTATTAGTATGTTTCGTACAAGAATTGCTCAAATTTACAGATTATCTTAGGGGAATTACCTATCTGATTTTGGTTTCAATATGTACGAATTTGAAATATATTTTTAACATTTATAAAAAAATATGTGTTAGAAAAATCTTTGAAACAACTTAACGCATCTGTAGACGAACCTTCGCAAAGTGTGGCAAAATCTGAATCTTTGTTTAAAACACTTTCAAATTTAATTAGAATACTCATTTTTTGTGTCTTCTACCGAACAAAGCTGTACGTGTACATCTTTCACAATTTGCAGTGATTCCTCTAACGACAGTGAAGAATATTATAATTTTTCTATTGTTTACACCACTCCGATGTAATTCTTCTATTCGTCTAGAAGCTAATAAAATTAAAGATGACGATTGATGTGATGAACTAGATACTGATTAGTGTTTCGTATGCGAGAGTCCATTCGTTAGCTGCGCCGATGGTGCGCACCCGAATTTACCTACTCTAGTTATAATGCTTATTAGACGTACACTGCCGTTCAGTGAAGTTCGGTCATACAATAAAATCTATTATATCACACTGTATACAATTATTAATACATAAAATTAGAAAATTAGAAAAATATTAAGCATACACTCTTTTCTAAGGGATTAAAGCCATAAATTATTATGTAAAGTAGAAATATTGCGACGACCACAACAAAGTCCCTTTTATTATCATTCCGAGAATTTCTCGGAAGTACCGATCTTTTGAAACGGGTCGTTTGGGGATTATTAACTAACAATACATTTAGGAAATATACCGCAGTATCATTCTTGTTTATTTATCACGGGCGTACAGATATAAATTTGCTTCGTTTTACTGTTAAACGTGTGTTGGTGTGCATCTGTCGTTTTTGCGCGAAAGTTTTAAGAAAATTTACTTCAAAATGGCACGTGGCAAGCCTACCAGTGTAGAAAAACGTTCACGCATTATTACGCTGTTTGAAGAAGGATATTCGGGGCGACAAATTGCTGAAAAAATAAATATGAGAAGTTCAACAGTAAATTACATCTTAAAACGATATCGGACAACTGGAACTATAGAAAATAGTGTGCAAAATGGCTACAGTGGACCCGTTCTCATCTAGATTGGTCGTTAGATGATTGAAAACACGTGCTTTGGAGTGACGAGTTAAAGTTTGAGGTTTTTTGGCAAAATCGACGAGTTTATGTCCGAAGATCTAAAACCGAAAAAATGATCCCGGACTGCATTGTGCCAACAGTGAAGCAAGGGCGTAGTTCTGTGTTAGTGTGGGGATGTTTCTCCTTTGCTGGGACGGGAGATTTATGCAGAGTGCAGGGTGTAATGAGGAAGGAAAATTATTTTGCAATACTCCAGAATCATGCATTGCCATCAGGATTGCGTATAATAGGCCGTAACTTTACATTCATGCATGACAACGACCCAAAACACACTGCGTTAGTGGGTAAGAACTATCTAAAGGAGCAAGAAGAACAGCACACCCTGAAAGTAATGACATGGCCCCCACAAAGCCCAGATTTGAACCCGATAGAGTTGTTGTGGGATGAACTGGACAGGAGCATCCGAAAAATATGCCCGACTTCACAAGAACATTTACGGAATATTCTGCAACATGAATGGATTAATATTCCACAATCCGTTTTAACAAAACTTATCGAAAAAATGCCTAGAATAGTTCGAGCGGTGCTTAACAGCAAAGGATGAAAAAAATATATAATGTTGAGTATGTTATATTAGGCCAGAATAACTTTTTATTTATTAATTTTTGTCTTTTTTACCTGTACATACAATAAAATTGCATTTTGTTTTTAGTTTCGTTTGTTTCTGTAACCTTTTCATGTTTTTTACTAACCGACCGAACTTCTCTGAACGGCAGTGTACACATCCTTAGGCCATATATTGGGAACATTGCAATCCAAAATATGTTGTATATTTTTAAAATATTGCGTGGCTTGCTTCCTGATTGTATGTTCAGACAGATTAGATTTATTCATTAACGATAGCAGACGAGGTACGCCATTACCAGCAATTTCGAGTCATGTAATAGCAAATAATTGAAATAACTTTTGGTACTCACTGTCGTCAAAATTGCACGTTTGCCACGCTTGTATACTGCTGTTAACTGTCAAAATTACCGTAGACGGTCGAAGGAATTAATAGTTCCTCTTGGTACGTGTCAAATATATTGAATGTTGCGAGTGCTCTAAATATTCATGCCGCAACTATTAACGAAATTTCGTCACTGACCAAACAACGAATTGCATCCACTAGCCCTAAATTTAGACGTATGCGAGATAAAACTGTCGTAAAAATGCATGATTTTATCCAATGTTATCATTTATGACGCGTATAAAAACAATGAATATTATTTGCAGGAGTGGTTTTCACAGTTTCACAGCTCTGAAGAGTGTTCTTAAAGAAAGAGAAATTTTATATGGTTGCATCGTTATTGAAGGTATTAAGCAGTATAAGTTTTGGAGGTTCCACAAATTGCTATGAAACGGATCAGAACAATATATGCGCATCAGAAATGAGAATCTGCATCAGTTTGTTTTTCTTCACGAAACCTGGATCTTTCAGAACGGTACCTGGCTGGCAAGGCAAAAGTAAAAAAAACCGTGTAAGCATCAAAAGTTGATAGAAAAGATATATACTTTTACATGCTTGAAATAGTGACTCCTTAAAAATTTAGGATCCATTCATCAAGAAAATTCAGCATTGACTTATCAATAATCCACATTATCCATACTACATCTCGTTGAATAGCACAAACCGCAACCAGTATACGAGGCTAACGAACTAGCTGAAATGTATGATCTGTCTTCCTCTATACCATTGTAAATTTAATCCGATTGAATTTACACGAGATATAACGCTAATCATATTGGTAAATATGGCAGGTCAATGGAAGAATGGTTACAACTATGGAAAGAAACACTGAGTCAAATTAGTTTGGAAGTTTGGTGTAGATACTGAAAAATTACCGAATTAATCATTACTGCAGAGATCTTAAGCGATTACTTCTAGTACTATGAATGTATTTTGTTTTTGGAAGAGTTTGCATCAAAAAATCCAATGTTTCGTCTTACCTACTGAAACTTTCCATAAAATCTTAAAAATTGCGAAATATTCTTATAATTAAATAAAGGAAACTGTTTTGTTAAGGAAAAGCACAAGACTTTTAGACTATTTTCGCATTGAATGAAAACTAAAAAAATACTAACATTAGATTTAGTACAAATGTATCTTAAATTTATTTTTTAAGTAAAACTAACAATTTTCAAAGTAATAAATCTAGTTTCAAACAATAACATAAGTAAATACAATTAATTATTTATAAATTAAAGCACTACACTTCCGTGTATCGCCCATCCCTTTCAATACATTTAATGGTCCCTCTGGAAAATTCTCTTGATGCGTTTACTAAAAATTTAGCAGGTATTTCTAACCAAACATCTCTCATTGTATTTCCTATTTGATATTTACAAATGGGTGTTTGCAATGTATTTTCTCTTTCAAATGCTCCCACAGGAAAAAATCAGGGGATTTGCTACTGGCCAAGGGTACTCCGAATATCTACCAATTTTTCTCCCCAAATAAATAATTTAAATCGTTTCCTACAAGAGTACTGTGTATCGATACTCGATGTCGTTGGAACTACAATTCCAACGGCATATTATCAATTACCTCGGTTATTTCAATCGTCAAAATGTTCAATATCGATTAACATTTAAATTTTCTAGAGAAAAATTCCATCCAATTAATCTAACCATACCTAATATCGGTTTTAAGGGAATATTGATCTCCGCATTCAATCATAAATTTGGGGTTCTCGAAAAAACTGTTGTTGACGAGTTCATCTTAAAACCATGCGTAAAAGTCAAATTTGTCATCAAAATACCGAACTTTTAGCATGTTGATAAATGAGTTAGTGTCGTTGAAAAAAATCCTAAATTGTGTAGGTGTTGGATTCCGTAAATACCCAAGTTAAGGTTAACGGTTTCAACGAAATTATGTTGCAATTTACAAAATTCTCTGATTAAGCTTGCTTGCAAGGCTAGACTAGTCAGACATGAATTTGTTGGTGGAAAGAAATCCACAATTGAAATCTAACTAATACCACGCTATTTAATTGGCTCTGATTGCTCTGATTAGTAACAATTAAAGTAAAATCTGCAAATCAACACAAGCGTCAAATGTCACTCGTTACAGTAATGATTCAAAATAAAGTTACATATGCCGTAGGTTATAATTGGATTACCTCTAACGATGTGTCTTATTTCACCGACGAAGGGATTCGCAATTTTTCCTATTCCGATTGTCTATAATCTATAATTATAATATTTTGTAGCGTCGAGGAAATGTGTAATTGTCCCATTTAAAATTGATTAGGAAACGAACAATGACAAAAATAATAGCTGAGTATTAATTATAAAATTGAAAAAGTAATTGTAATTAAAGTAGAAGAAGAAGTAAAATGTAATTAAGAAAAGATCAAATTACTATAATATTATCTTCAAACGATTTAGAAAAGAGCTTCTTATTAACAACAAAAATATGATAAAGTACAACACAAACAAATAAGATTTAAACAGCGGCTTCATCTTCAGAAGACGATTTAATATTTCTGTTTTTCTGTGAAAAATGTGCCTTCTTGATAGCCGTAAAGACTTGCCCCCATATATTCTTCTATTGTTTTTTTTATAACAAATTGTCGCTAGAATTGTTTAAAAATACAATTCATAACAAAATTATTCGAATTTATATTGATATTAGACATTTTTTATACTCCATACAATACGTTGAAATAAAATATTTTGGCCCTGGCTGTTGTTACTACGGCAAATGCTGGGCCAAACAACCAATAACAATCGAGCAAGTTAAATATGTCACGGGCGCATAGTTTTTGCGGCTAGTCTTCTTCTAGCTAAGGTTTGGAGTAGCGTTATTTTAGCTTGTTCGCTTGTATGCAGCGACGGGTGCGTGTGTTTATCATAAGCTTAAAAATTATGAAAAATAAACATTAGTCGTGCACATGTCTATGTGTGGATTTTTATGAAACGGTGATAGCGAAACAAACCTTCACAATCACAAGCAAACCTTTTCACAATCGTCCTCCATCATAAAAAAGTAATAAATCGATACTACGTGTTAGCTGGCTGAGAATTAAGGTATTCTACCTCAATTTTTATAAATTTGCCCCAAAGTTAAGTTGAATATCCGTGTGACCATTCCCAAAAATTAAGCACTTATCCATTCGAATTTGAATGTTTTTATGAGGTTCCATGTGCATGGAAGCTAAGCAGAAATTATTATTATTGCTAAGATGTGATAATTTATTATTTAGCAATACTGGAGATGGAACATAAAATTTCTGAAACTTTCCTATTTTCAAATGGATATGGTCCTAAGCACCTCCCCTGGTTCAGAAAATTTTTGAATAATCCACAAATAAATGAAAATTAAGGAATGTTTTGAGAAACACGAGAATCTGGCCATAAAATAATGGTTCTCTTTGCAGGAAATTCCTTCACAATAATAGAATTTTTGTCAGTGTAGATGCTACATCCCAGATACATTCTCAAAACAGATAATACAGTAGCACCTTTTGGATGCATCTACGCCGTTATGTATACGACCTCTTCACATAAATTACATTTACCTTTCGTTGAAAATACAAATAATATATTCAATTCGTAATTAAATTTTTAAATAAATATTTTCTTTCACTATTTCATTTTTTTGCTTACAGTGCTCCAAATATAGCTCAGACACGTTTCAAGGTATTCTTTCTTGTGTGATTTCTACAATAATGTAATTATATGCGAGGAAATAAGTCTTTCTGGCAAGTTCTTGGTCTTTTCTCTAATCACTTTTTATGTTTTCCTTTCTCGTAACTGGTTGTAGTTATATTGGATCTCTTCTTTGGCTTATGGCCAATGTAGATAAGAGATACTTTTTGAAGACACGATTTTTTTTGTTCAACATGAAAATAATAGTAGTGAGATAAAGACTTCAAGTTGCTTCTCTTTTGGGGCCTTTGGTAGGCACTCTACATTTTTGTTGATAAAGTAGAGATTCAGATTTCAGAAACTCTTGTGAATTTCTATTCTGTTTTAAGGGCTTTAGTAGTATATATAATATATACACTGGCTGCAGTTAAAAATGCACCACCCCTAAATTGTTGTATTTCGTTAACATTTTATAAATGTATTGTTTATCATATTGCATTGCCCTTTTCTTTTCCACCATTCACAAGAACCAGATGTTCCGCGCATATTTTCATGGGAACAATCCGATAGTTGCACAAAAATGAGTAAAATGCGCGCAGTATATTTCAAGCAATCGCGAGTGATGTCTCGCAGACGAGAACATGCACCTTATAAACAATTAATTTCCTTCGAACGTGGCCCGATTATTCGGCTACATGAAGGCGGTGTTAGTTTCCGGGAAATTGCGCGTAGACTTGATCGTAATCCAACAATGTAATATTTCACGAGTCTCATTTAAGTGAGATGGTACAATTTAATTATGCTAAACGATTGAAAAGTATACGTACAACAATATGACACTAAGAAGTTTTAATTGGGGGAAAAAAATACACAATAAGAAAATGAAATGCTGAAACATATAGGTACCAAAACAATTATTTGCTAAATGTGTTGTAAACATGCTCATATTAATTAATATTTTCCCTTTTTTTTTTCAAGCGTTAACTTATTACTACCATGGTTTATTAATTTTATTTATAATCCACTCAAAGGATCCTCTTTAGTCAAAACCATTCCCTCCATTTGAACAACAAACAATGTAAATCCTCTGAAATGTAGGGTGTTATCTTCTTTTAACGTTTAACATTCCGTACGCATCTAGATATATCTAACGTTGCAAGTTTTAATAAAACCAATAAACTGATTCCTTTGATACGAACCATTTCAGACGCACTGAACAAATATATGCAGCCCCATTTTTGCTCTCCATTTCCAACCAATTTTCGCTTGTATATTATTACATTAAAAGCGTTTCGTATTTAATAAAGTGAGAAAAGCACGATAGCAAGCGACTTGATCAAATATTGAATATTTATGCCTGTGGCACATCAAAAACCGAAAAGTCAATTGCGACTTTGCGTAATGAATTTTTTTCTTATCGCGGTCGCGTTTGCAAAAAGTAATGCATTTTAATGAATATACACAAATATTACACGAAATATTCGAAAAATATGGTTCTAAAAGTGAAATAGGATTTGGTTAGTGGTGAAATGAAAATAAATTCTTTTTTAATCATTTCATTGAAATTGATATTTGAAAAGTTCTCCTTGGTTGGAAGGAAGTCGGTGAAGTTTTAAGATTGGTGTAGTTATGAGGAGTTGTTGTAATCGAAAGTGCTATAAGTTTTCGTGTAATGCTCGTTGTTGGTAAAATTAAAATTTGGATGAGAGAATTGACAACACTGCGTCTTTGAGCCGGATGATGGTGTGAGAGGCCATCGAGATATCTATCTGTGTGAGTGAGTTTTCAATAAATATCCTAGTGTACCATCAAAACGCCAGTGTACGAGAACATCTAGAAAAGGTGACCGTCTAACTCGACCCCCATGATGAAGCGTATGGGATCATGTTGGGAATTCAGAAACTATAGAAAATTCTTCAAAAATTCGTGTTCATGAGGCCAGATCACACCTTTGGCTTAAGGTTGCAAAATTAAGAAGATAATAGAATTTGTGGTTCAAATGCTCCCGACAGGACAGGAGACAAAGAAGATCTTATATCTGCGTCTGAGACGAAACTGAAAATAGGTGAACTTCAACCAAGTCAATCCGATTAGCCGCTTGCTCATTGAAGATGAGGAACTCTCTATTAATAGATACTGTATTAGATATGGGAACATTGGTGAATAAGAATTCGACATCAAATCTAAGGAAATCACTAAGATCAGTCGTTTGATGAAATGTATGCTTTATCCAGCGTAAAGTTTTAGACGGTTAAAGATACTTTGATAATTTGTAGGTAGGGTTATTGATAGTGCTGACAATAGGATGTAAGGGAATATTGGGTTTGTGAAAATTTTAGGGAGACCGTATAACTTAGGGGCTGAAGAATCACTATGGAGAAGTGACTACTGGGTATCGGCAGGGATAGATGACGTTTTAGTAGAGTTAATCATGAAACGCTGCAGTCAGGAAAAAACTTTTTCTTCATACTCTTCACTGTCTAGTACCACCGCAGCATTTCCCTTATCAGTTCTTAATAGGATTAGCGGCTTCAGATGAAAAACCGACAAGAGCAGACTCTATGCCAGTAGAGTAGGAGTAGGAGCAAAATTAGAGGAAAGTACAGCTACCTCATAAAAAATAGAGGTTGACTGGAAAGTTGTATGGGAGAATGTAACACAACTCTAGAATTTTGGGATGATTTGGGTGTTAGGAATCAAAAATTCGTTTGTCTTTTAATAATAAGTGAATGGCTTTTCTCCGCTTGATGAAGTTGTTCGGCCTAGGGTCTTCCAAACAGATGTGGAAGTGTAGATGAGTCTTACAAGTCTTTGTCATAGCTTACTAAATTCTCTTGTCACGGTTCTAACTCGGAAACCAAGAGTATAGTGTTATTGACGACCGCGGAAGCCTACGTAAAAAACGCCTTTTAGAAAAATTGTCATTTTCAAAATTGAAATTAATTAATGAAAATATTCATTTTTTTTATCATACATAATGCATTTAATATACCATGCTGCTATGTAAACATATGAAACGGAGAAAATGGATGGTAACATGATTGTATACTCTATTGATGTTGGCCTTTGCTGACTAAATATCTAATAAGACTTGGTGGTATTGATGAAAAACCCTACAGTCCCTAACAACCTAATAAGAAAGGTCCCTAGGTGTTTTGTTATTGCTTTGGGCGTTAATTTGCTGTTATGGGTCAGCTTTTCTCCAATTTTATCTAAAAGGAATTAAGAGACGATTTTAGTTGGGAGCTGTATATTTTATGCTTTATGACAGTAAAACCATATAATATGGATAATAAAATGTAAATGAAGTATAAATTGAGCAAACCACGTTATTTTTATGTACGAATATTTCACCAGCAGCGCAGCGGTCAAAAAGGGTCAGTATTTGAAAATTCTCGCAGGACAACATTTATAACTTTTCACGCATAACTTTTTTTTGTTGACAACCATCACCAATATAATGTCCCTTTCTTTTATTAAATACGGCTTATTTTTTACCCGTTTCCAGCTAACAATGTAGCAAGACAAATCTTCCAAACGTAGAATTATGACATTAATTTCTTTTCCGAACGTATTTTATTGTATTTTTTCAAAGAAAGCAGGAACATGCCGTAATATCGAAATCATTTTTGGTGAATAGTACGGAATTTTAAAAGACTTTCGCCGTATTACTCGCACTTATATACTATTGCAATCTTGAATAATTCCTTCAGGGCTTATAACGACGTCCAATTCGGTTTCAAACGGTCCGCTGGAATATAATACTAATTGATAGCGCATATTAATCAAGCTGGCTTTGAACCACACCTTTCCGACCGTCCAAGCAAAATGTTTAATAATAATCAAATTTTTTACGTGTCAATTAATTCAATGGATTTTCCGCAAGAGATGTTTACGAAGGAAATTATGTGAACTAAATACGTCAGCTGTTTTGGAAAATTGATTAATTTTCAATTATGTCACCTTAATGAGACACAAAGCGTAGTAAATATAATGATTGAAATTGTACATTAATTAGGTAATGAATTATAGGAAAATGCCGACGGATTTAAAAGCAATTTTAAAAAACGAAATTCAAATACGATATGGGAAATATTAATAGAAGAAGAAGAATATTTTTGCAAATATCGATCATTGGATATTTTTAATAATATGAGAACATCCATCAATGCTTAGCAGTATATTCTGAAGAAGATCCCTTCTCCTACTCCTACTGTTAATATTTCAAAATAATGTAAATAATCTAATAATTAGTGCCAAAATTTTAACTATGAGCAATATGGTAAATATAGTTAAAGGAAGAAGAACCCAGATATATTCGGAAGATGTCCATCAATGGCCAAAAAGAATGTTCGAAAACATTAGGCCTTTTTTAAAAAAATTAATCGATGAATCTATTTGACCGTGATAGATCTTACAATTAATTTAAACATATTTTTTAAATATTTCACAATAGTGCAGAATATTTTTATTCAAATGTAAACACGAT
The DNA here is from genome assembly GCA_902655005.2 of Marronus borbonicus. Taxonomy (NCBI): domain Eukaryota; kingdom Metazoa; phylum Arthropoda; class Insecta; order Coleoptera; family Scarabaeidae; genus Marronus; species Marronus borbonicus. Next base: position 183,766 of record LR737420.1, read on the forward strand.
ATCAAATATGAATTAGTCTTCGCATGTATAACCCAACAGAAGTTTTCCTGAAAATTGTTTCACGATTAGTTGAGTAGGTCAAAGTCGAAATATTTTGTGCGACTACTGAAACCGATAGTAATAAAATTAGTTGTAGTGTAAGTGAGCCTACATTGAACAAGTTTTAATCAATTTCAAGGAGGAAGTTCACTTAAGGAAAGAGAAAGAAACAAAATTAGGTAATTATTCCGTATATTTAACGTGCCAAATATGGACGAAATTAAAACGGATATGACATGCTTAACATGGGGAGAGAAATTGTTAATTCTGCGTATGAATTATAGAAAATACGATATCATGAGACATCTCGATTATATAAGCAGAAATACGAGGTTTCAAACGTGTAACATCTTTATTTCCCTTTGAGGTGATGCATTATCGTAAGCCCTGAGACCTCTGTTTTCGCCGTACGTACCTTTACCTAAATTTACATATCATATTACACATTTGTACGCATTTGATCTTTTTAACTTCATAATCGAATTCATTTATTATTCATTACAACTTTAACTGTTGCCGATTTACATTAATAGCGGCGCAAAATCTGAGCTGAAAATTTATATTATTAAATTATTATTTTGGTTAAATTAAATGGTTTGTTTTAACACCCATAAAAAATAAATGTTAGTAAAATTTTCAGCGATTAATAGAAATAGCAATACCCTGTGTTAAATAAATAAAATTCTTAGTTTCTAGAAATTCGTCAATTTATTAAGATGAAAATTTGATGAAACACAATGATTCGCCGCGGCTCCTTCCGCATATGGTAATTTTTTTTTTTAAATCTTTAATTATTTTTTAAAACTTATCTGCGTATTATTTGCATAGATTAGATTCTTAAGAAAACCTCAAAAGAAAAGGTCTAGTGGTATTAAATCGCACGATTTTGAGAGCCAACCAATGTCACCATTTCGGAAAATTACACAGCCAGAAAATTTTTCAGGGAATAAATTTACAGTTTCTCTGGCAGTGTGGCGAGTAGCGCCATCTTGCTTATCGAGCTCCATATCCAGAAGAGTCCATAAAAAGTTATCTGACAATATCGTTACTGTTTCCCCGCTCCCAAGAAAGTAAGGTCTAAGTACACCCTCCTCAAAAGCGACGGTTTTACGGATGTGAAAACGATTCGTTTGCAAAATTCGTTATCAACTATAGTCTGCTTTAAGATCAAATCAGCAAACGCACTGTGGTGTTAATGGTCCATAGGCTTCAGGTCTTGGGACAATTGAATCTTGTGAGCATTCAAACAAAAGCTTTTTGTTGCAATTTATTGCAGAGAAGATTTTGATGTTTCCAATTGCTCTGATGGATGACGTGAGGTCTTTGGACTTTCAGTCACACTTCATTCACCCTAGCCTGTAATGGTTTATTGATATCAAGAGCAGAAACAGTCTGCTCAAATTTTGCTGTATTGCTGTATCTCCGAATTCGAACAAAAATATGAGGTTGACGAATACTATTCGTAACAAAACGGGCATATTCGAAATAAGTTTGGATAATTTTTATGCGTTCTTCAAGGATGAAACTTACAACTTTCGAATATAGACTTTCAAAGTGCGTTTGCAAATAATGTAAAATTAAAATCTTTAAATAGGAATTGGTGTCACGCAGACAAAGTTACTCATTAAGGAAGGATTTATAAATAAGTAAATTTTGAAAGCTACAGAATCTTCTCTTGCAGCGCTTCTTTCAGTTATCCCTCTTCTTAGATTGAGCTTCGTTGCATGAGCTTTTTGGTGCCTTCAAGAACATCTCAAAGATCATCAGCGTCGAGTAACTAAATATTTGACACAGAAAGGAAAATAACAATTTTAATTAATATCTTACCATGATGTATTTTGTCTGATGGTGTATTTAACACACAATTGCTTCCAAATGTACCAATCTAAGAACTTAAACAGAAATACAATCTTAAATTTTAAAAGATCATCAACCATCTACATGTATATGTATAATTAGTTTCATTTGGAAGGGAAAACATCATCAACCATGAAAGCATAGGAACTTTCGCAATTTTAGAAATTATTCATAATATTGATATCCTCTCCCTATCAATCTCGAAAACATATCCACCATTAAGTTTACTAAAATTTCTAAAACTTTCGAAACGAAAAGTTTCCTACTCTCTCACAAAGTTCAACATTTGTTTAAGTTTAATTACAATCTCTCCTAATCTCGATGTTTGAAAATAGAGGCTCGGCAGGCTTTGAAAGGGGATTAACCATCCTTTGTAAATAGCCAAACACATACTACGGTTCGCCATATTTTCTTATCTTATTGCATGTACATTATACTTATGGTTTGTCATAAATGGAAATGTATTATTAATATTGCGAACTTGTAATGAGTTCTTGATTATTATAAGCTTTTTTTTCAGGAATAAGAAATATTATGAATTTCTTACATCTTTACATTTTGCACATCTTAGCAAAAGTTATTCTTGTATAAGGTAATACACTGATAAAAAGGTTTTTTTCATTCGGAGCAATATGATTATCTCAATCTCAATTTCAAATCTCAAAAAAAAATCTCAAAAATCTCAAAATGATAGTTTTCAAAATTTCTTTAAATGAAAGAATAATCAATCTTGTTGTTAAGAAACACTTTTCAATCAAAACTTTAACCTATTTGTTTTAAAATTAAAGTCCAGATTATTGTATGCTTAGTATTTACATGTACAATACTAAGAACGCATTAATCTAGGCGACTGCTTACCGATGTTATCAAAATTTTACACATATAACTTCGCAACTTGATATTTTATCAGAAAGTGGCGAACGAAAAACATTTATTTATACAACACAAATATTATTAAGTACACATTAGCGTTAAAAGATCCAACTCTATTTTATGTAAATTTTAATACAAAATATATAACTCTTATGCCTACAATTAGGTACAAAATTTCTGTAGCCTGAATCATTTGATTTAGGATGAGGGCGGTTTCTTCTTCGCACCAGAGTCGTCACCTTCGCCGCTACGTAGTAATTCTCGTAAAATATACTTATACCGTAACTGTACATATTACTAATCCAGATCCACTAAATCGGTTTTCCTTGTTTGATGCGATAAAATGTTTTCCTCTGCAAAATATTCTCGCAGTACTTCCTTCAAAACGTTCGTAGGGGGATCGCAACACAGGTACTGATTATTTTACTTCATACAAACAAATAAGAATACGTACCGGCGAATAAATTTCAGCAACTAGAGTTACAATATCCTTTGTATATGAATACAATCATTTTCTAAACTTAATGCTGCATCGTCCAATTTCTGCAATGGCTGTTCATCCATTTGATTTTCTAAAAAACATTTAATTTAATAAACAATTCTAACTAATTTTGTGGTCTATACACATATACAGGGTGACTCAACGGTTTGGTAATGCTGGTTTTGTTCTTTTTTAGAAAGAAGTAAAAAGTATGCCAGCATAAATTTGAGGATTTTAATCTTACATTATTTACAAACTCAGTCACTTTGAAGGTTTATATTCGACATACGTCATCTAGAAAGCTTTAAGTTTCATGATTCAGCGTTCCACCCTCGAAGAACGTCCAAACAAAACTGTCGCTTTTGGGGACGTGAAAATCCTCTAGAAATTGTGGAGAAATCACCGTTTGGTGTGTATTTTCATCCTAAGGTGTGCTTGGATCTTCCCTTTTCGAAAATTGGAATGGGGAAACATTAATTGTTGATGGGTCAGATGTTGGCTAACTTTTTATGGTCTCATAACCTTTTCTTGTCACAGAAGCTGTAAATTTATTGTACGAAGAATTTTGTGGCTGTGTAATTTTCCGAAACTAATTTTGTGGTCTATACACATATACAGGTTGACTCAACGGTTTGGTAACGCTGGTTTGTTTTTTCAAAAAAGGCAAAATTTATACAAATGTATGTAGTAGATAATTATTAATTATTAAGGTTTCGTTATATAATTAAAAAAATGTGCAAAACCGTAAGAGAAAGATATAAAATTATATGGCTTCAAACATATTAGAAGTAATCTATGTTTAAATAGGAAAATATTATGAACTCGTGTTCTATCTTTGTTGGTTGTAGCTTAATAAACGTGTTTTCCTTAACTTACTACTAACTTAACGTAAGGCCTTAAAATACACAATTCATCCCTAACGTGGAACAAAAATATTTAATTGTATCAAGAATAACTGCGACAACAATAACGCTTCACATCCTGAAAATAGAAAACACATTCTAACATTAGAAACGTAACGTAAACAAACACAAAATAAACAGACCTGTTCTTTAAATAAACAAAAAAATTCTTTGCAATAAAATGTTAAATCTAGCAAAAAAATTATTCCATCAAAAAATCTGTTTTTTCGATAGGAGTAACATTTTTCTTTAAATTGAAAAAATTAAACTTTCGTTTAAAGAAATTATGGGTTTTTTGAATTAATGATATATTCTTTCAAAGAAAGCAATTGTACTTTGAGTTAAAGAAAAAATCTAAAAATAATAAAAAAATATTGCATTAAAAGGAAGAAATATGCTTAAAAAAATATTTTTTTAAAGAATCTTTTCTATCAGTGTATAGAAATATCCTTATGCGAAAAATAATTGGTAAACACAGAAATTTCTTTACTAGATCCAAAGATAATGGTACTTGTCCCAAATAAAAGTACAGACGCTAGCTATTTCAATTTTATCCAGGGTCTTCCACAGTACACACAGGTTAATTACAGAGCAACAATTTTCCAGAAAACCTTTGAATATAACGGCACCCTTTCTTTAGTTTCTAAGTATCATATAATATTCCAAATTTATTTTTTTTTTCGTTATTAGAAAATAACATAAGCTAACATTTTTGCCTGTTGGTTGGCCATTTTGCACAATTTCAAATAGATTGAATTTTATTTGTTCAGAAAATATCCTAAAAAATACCTATCACCGTGAAATTATTACTCTACCCACGCTATACTTTCACTCTGTATATTTAGGTGAAAATAAGAGGCTTTCAGGGATTCGACATTTTGGCTGATCCGCCGAATATATCTGTTGGGTAAACTAATAAATAAAGAGGCTGGGAATTATCAATTTTCTTGATTTTGAATTCTGATCACGTACAAAAGTGCCAGTCAATTAATGTTAAAACCTCTCTCAGTTGAAGCCTATTTTCCTTGCTTCCTGTCTTTGTAATAATTTTATGGATTAAATTTGGTAAAGAAAAAAATCGACTTGAATATTTCAGATTGTAAGACGACACCGCTGCGAAATATACATATCACTGAAAATTATAATATTCAAGGTGAGTATATATATAATATATTTAGAGAGAAGCGAGGAACTTGGGAGGGATGAAGAGTGAATTTATTGAATATATTTTCTTCTGGAGGATTAAATAGAAGGTTAATAAATCGACGATCCAACCTTAACTTAAAAAAAATTATATAGGCTTCGATATTTGTTTTTTCTTTTAACCCAGTTTTGTCATCTTCGAGTGTAAATGTGCCAAATATAATTAAACTAAGTAATATATATTGTAGTAGTTATTTTTATTTCATACTTTTATTTAAATAAACTAAAAATGTTAATATGATAGGAAAATCAAGATTATCTTATTTTTACCATTAATGGTAGATATAGATATTTGAACAATATTAAAATATTCCTATCTGGAAACAAAGTTTACAATTCGTATTTACATGTAGGTCAAAATTGAACAAATATTAAATCAGCGGATATAGATTACGATAAATAAATTAAATAAATACAATACTTAATGTTGTCCTGGCAATAATAAGTTGTTTTATGGATACGTGGAAATCGCATTTTTCCTAATTATGATCATGGCGACTTATTACTTTAGTAAAATTCCATGCCGTAAGATTAACGTAGGTTTGGATAAAATTTTCAATGATTTCTATTGATATTCTTAGAGAAGTTTTTCTTTCTGTATAAATTCAGATATTTCTTGGCATGGCTCTATTTTAATTGTAATATCTTTTTGAATGGACTGGTATACATCTGAAATTGTAAAATTTACTTACTTAAACTATCAAAGAATTATGACCAAATTCTTGTTGGCATTCCAAAACTATAATTGGAAAGAAATAAAAGGTATGCCAGCATGAATTTGAGGATTTTAATCTTACATTGTTTACAAACTCAGTCACTTTGAAGGTTTATATTCGACATACGTCATCTAGAAAGCTTTAAGTTTCATGATGCAGCGTTTCACCCTCGAAGAACGTCCAAACAAATCTGTCGCTTTTGGGGACGCGAAAATCCTCTAGAGATTGTGAAGAAATCACCGTTTGGTGTGTATTTTCGTCCTAAGGTGTCCTTTTTTGAAAATTGGAATGGGGAAACATTAACTGTTGATGGGTCAGATGTTGGCTAACTTTTTATGGTCTCATAACCTTTTCTTGTCACAGAAACTGTAAATTTATTGTACGAAGAATTTTGTGGCTGTGTAATTTCCCGAAATTGTGGATTCTCCTCTTACTTACATAAGTACAACCTGTTTATCTTACTTCAGTAAAGAAGTAAGTCCTTAACATAACTATAAATAATATAAATAAATTACAATATTTTACATTACACAATTATAATTACAAATAAGTTGCTAAATCTATTAATTCGTGTTGTAAATGTCGGTACACCTCAGGGGAATGTTTTGGCGCCATTGAATTTGAAGCCTGGCGTTTTAATAATAGATTAATGATTAACCATGAAAAGTTTTTGTAGAATCCTCGATGTTCCGCAAACTTTAGCTTCTCTTCAATAATAACTAATAAAGCTGTAACAATTTTTGAATAAGACTCTGATGTGGGGTAAACCAAATAGACCATGTTTGTGACAAATTATAAAAGGGATTTTTTGCATAAAATCCTTGCCACAACATCAATATATTTACTAAAATTGTTAACATTTATTCGCGAACACGACGTTAAGCTTAAAAGTCATTGAAAAGTGATAATCACAACTATCATACTAGATATAGACTATCTATCAGAGGTCGCCAGTTACATATGGCTACAACTCGGCTCGAGAACTCTGGAACTAGTTATATTTAAAAAGCAATATAAATAAAAAGCAAAAAAAAATATTGGCCATGATCTTATTTTTGATGTAAGTGTTATTATTATTATTATTATAGAGGTAGCCTTGTAATACTTGTGCTGCTAATTTTTGACTGTGAAAGCATCTATGTATTCTATATAATCCTTGCAAATCCTTCCAAATTTCATTTGATCAAATCAAACGCCAGATGACATGCTTAGAAAGAAGATATGTTGTTTCTACAACAAATGTAAACATTTCGCTTTCACACACCTCGGTTAGCTCTACCTTACCTCTCATTGTACTCTCTTTGGTACACTTCTTGTGTCTCTTTTTTGGTACACTTCTTTTGTCCATGCGAACTTAGGTTTAACACTTTCCTTCCTTATTTCCCAATTAGTTCTTCCTCTACAATTTTCTGTCTTTTTATCCCAATCTTATTCTATTCTTCTGGTATTCTTCCCATCTTTTAACATTTCCCTGGACTCTTATTGCTTTACAATATCCTGATTATGTTTTCCACCTCCTCTTCAGTTCATTCCAGGACTTACCAAACAACTGTGTAAATAAATGAAATAATTTGCTTTGCTTGGAAACCATAAGGAAAATCGAACAGACCAAGATGTTCATCCTTTCATTTTGCACAGATTACTTTATATTAATAGCGAATAATTAAAACAGGAATGTCGATAAATTTAAAGGGGGATTGGTGAACGCATTACGCAATAATTTATAGTTGATTAATCGATTCTATAAATTCTTTGCTTCTTAAACAATTTAATACACCGATATGCATAATTTACAGCACCGTCAATACCTACATACGCGTAACTGATCGCGAACTTTCACAATATACCTCAGTATCGGATAGCAATTACAATCAATACTTTCAATCACAGACTAAAATGCAACATTTAACATTGAAGGGTTGATACGTAGAAGGCTGTGCGGTTTTGTAGTATAGGAATCGCGAGTTGGAATTCCACAAGAATGTTGCTTCTAGGCTTGGCGTTCTAATTTGAAGGAAACGATTTGTTGGACGAATTAAAAGAAAGAAATGTTAATGATATTATTTTTATCATAGTTAAAATATATATTTAAATTTTAATTTAAATACAGTGAAAGTTCTTTCAATTTCTTATTATTAGTGTTTTGTTGTTTACCAACAGTATTTTGTTGGTTTAAAAAAAAAAACGGATTTAAAATCATATTGGGGGTAATTATGTTGTAATAAAATTAATTTTGCAGCAACACAAACATTAGTTATTTTATTTTTATTGGGTTGTGTATGTGTAAGGAGTATATTTAGTCTGTTTCCGATATATAATTGACTGCTGAATCGATTCTAATGAACCACAGCCTTCAAGCTCCATTAGTTTAGGAGCTGCGGCCCTCTAAAATTAAAAAATAAATTTTCTTTTCTTAACTTTCATACACGCTAGCGCCGGAACGGTTAGAACTTTCCAACGGATCCATATCTGACCTTTTATCTCGTTTAGAAATCGAAATATAAGAGAATTGCAAAAATTGAACCTAAAGTGCTGATTTGTTGACCTATAGTTGCATACGTTGGAAAATTTAGTAATTTTGTAAAAACTCCAAAAGTCTAATTTCGAAGCGCTTTTAACCTTTTGAAAAAAAATAAGTCTAGAATGGAAGATTATTCTGAATTAGCAAAAGTATGGAGACATATCACTCGCGCTTACAAAGGTTAAAAAACATCAAAAAAATCTCGATTGTAATAAAGGACCTGGGCCAAATGATATTATTCCTTTTTTGGTAAAAATATGTTCAATCTCTTGCTTGTCCATAAGACCCAACACTATTTATAATATTTATAAATTATATTTTAATACATTATTTTGCCAGCATGTATGCTGACGGTCTAAAATTATATCTAAAAAAACAATATTCTGGAATTAGAGGATTGATGTAAATATATGCAATTTACTAGAAATAGCCATACGTTCATACATTGAATAATGTGCCTTTAGTGTCGGTTATGGTGCTTGGGGATTTCGGGGTGCTTAGTTGGGGCTCTAAGCTTCAAAGATCATACTGATAATGTTGTAAATAGTTGTAATAAACTGAAGGGATTCATTTTCAGATGCACCAAAGCTTTTTCAAGTGATCATGTATAATATAATTCTTACGATGGAACTCTGCAGGGTCGTATGGTCACCCTTTTATCAATGACATATCATCGAATCGAGTCAATGCAAAGGCATTTTATGATTTGATTAGATTAATGGCAAGACAATGTTCAAACTCTCTTAACGTTTGCAATTATTTGTATAGGCTAGCTTCATCCGTTCTAGCACCAAACATGTTTCCGTAAGCTTCCAGTTGGAATTGTATTTATTCCAGAAATGTCGAAATGGTTCTTTATCCAGGAAGTGAAGCGGGAAATTGCATGAAATGTAAATCGAATAACCTGAACTTACTACAATGGAACCAGTCCTGTCAGGCCGCGCGGCATACCAGCTCCAGTTATTACTTTTGCCTTATTTGTAGTTTGTTAACTAGTTATGTTATTTGTACTGGTAAATTGCTGTATGCATCTGCTATTTAGGGGTTTATGTTAGGTCTTTTATTATATTTTCTATGACTAATATTTTTTATTATATTAGTGCCTCTTTTATGTAACCATTGCAAAATGAGAAAATAGAAAAACAATTATTGGACAAAGGATAGCAAATTTAATTTTGAACACAGGCGGGTGATCTCCATGATCTCCAGGCATCGTTTTGCCGCCCTCTTTGAATACTTAATTATTTCTTATTAACCTTTGTTAGATTTGAATTTTTTTGAATTTCGCGACATGCGCCGTATTTAAGGTTCGTTGTAAATTTGATATGCGCCAACTCCCACTACAAGCGAGTGTGTAAAAAACAATGGCGACAAGCTTGATTTCCCTAAAATCAAAAAAGGGGTATTTTTCAATCGTTGAACTTGAGAGAGTTACCAAATAAAAGCATCTAAATTTGCCCACCCTGTACATGTAAGAATTGTTTTACATGTTAAGAATTCTTTCGAAAGAAATATGCATGGTTCTTGTAAGCTACGCGTAAGGTTCTTATGAAGCGTTTTATTGTTACATAAAGTTTACGCGTGTTAAAGCGGGAAAAGAAATGTACATATATAAAAGTGTATTAAACAAAAGGATATATATATTAACTACCTGCCTATGTATGTAATGCAGTTAAGAATCTGTCCCTGGGTGAAATTTAACCAACTACTAAATGTACAAGTTTCTTTTAACGCATGCGCTCCGGCACAAGACTCAGATATGCACCAACAATCAAGTATATCCAGTTAGTTTACTAAATGTTTCGGACGCGTTCAGTGTGTTGCGGGCATTTTTAAAATGTGTCATACAGTGTGTGCCGTTTGTTACGTCTAAGTCTAAGAAAAAAAAATCACACAAGAAACAGGTATACGACCGCGAACGACTTCTTTTAATTGATAAAATTCATCGCAGAGCAAAGAATTTCGTGTAGTCTCACCGTAGCCGTATGTATTTTACTCATAATGTGGCGTTGTTATTATGTTTTTGTTTATGATGTGAGAGGTCCCGAAAAAAAGAGTTTCTTCGGATCATAACTATGCCTGTACCGTTAGCCGGTAATAAGTGCAAAATACAAGGAAAGTTGAAAACGGCCAGTAATCATATTTTACACGGAGACTTGAAAGCCCTGCTGCATACCTTCTTTTCTTAGCTTACCTCCACGCTCTCGTCGCCTTCTTCTTGTCCTCCTGTACTACTCTACTCTCATATTTTTCAGCTTTAATTTGAATTTACAACTCCTTTTTTCCCCTTTACTTTTGCCATATGTTTTTATGAACCCTAAAATCTCAAAGAAAGGACACGTCTCAGCAGGTATCTATGTTTTTTTTTAATCTATAGTTTTTTGTTTTTTTTTTGTTTTATTCTTCATTGCGCTCTACCTTACCTGCAATTATTAAGCGTTCGTTTAAGTAAATATTATTATTTTGTTTTATTTAAGTTAATATGTTTTATATTATTTAAAGATTTCGATAGCATTATTTTCAGCGATCCATTTCGCAACCCGTCGGATGATGCATGCCTGTTTTAAACCGTATTCAAACTGTTCTAACTTTTTGTTTCGCCAGTATTTCGATATAAATTGATAGCATACGTATTTTTTTCGTTCATATATTATTTTTAGATGCGGTGATTTATTTTTAAGACGAACCAAATCATATTTCATAATACACTGACAGTTGGGAAAACAGATACATAATATATTACAACCAAATGCAGCTCTAATTAATCTATTTTTAGGTAGAACAATTTAATTTCTATTAATATCATCTAAATACGAACAATTTTAGAAATGGTTTTAAATAATTAACATCATTTGCCGAGTAATTTATACGTATCCGCGGTTGAGTTTGAAACCGAAATTATGTACATAGAGCTAATGCAAGTTTCCAAAGTTTTAAAATCGAATCGGGACTTGTAAAAGTTATCGGAATAGAATTTGTAATGATATTAATAGTTCTGTTAGTAGATTGCACCAAATTCCCATTACGAGTCTGTGTGTGGACTTTACTAGGGGGCTCGTTTTGTGGAAGTGGAAATTTGGTTACTCAGCAAATAGGTTCGGTGTAACTTCGCCATAATATTAAAATACTTTAATTACGAACTAAGTTAATTTCGATGTAAGTTTCCTCATCATGCTATAAAACCGCTGTGCGCTTGAACGCAAAATATAGCAATTATATTGGATTTCCTCCAAAATATATTACTCGCTAAATGTTAAAGGTATGGTAGTTTTTGCGATGTAATCTTTTTTTGTAACTTATTTGGTTAATTGAAAAATAATAAAAAAAAAAAGAAAAAAACATCTGGAGTGTATAAGTATAGCCAGGGTACATCCCAGATAAGATTTATACTTTGAAAATGATGTACGTTAATTTGTTCTTTTCAGCTTTAACACGGCGCCATAAATAAAATACCTTCCATGCTTGCTTCGTTCTTCCTTTCTTACTTTTTAATTTCAATGCACGGCTTATATGTATATGCATCAGTTGCAACTTACAAAAGCGTAGGGAAATATGCAAAATAGGACAAAAAATGCTTATAAGCATTAAAACGTTGCAAATATATCGCTTTTGCATCAATAATATTACATCAAAGTGAATTGGAATGCGTTTCTTGAAAGCGGCTTACCTGAGCCACCTTTGCCGACACCATATTCTGAACTTATTCGGCTTCGTCGTCGGCTAGTTTCGTTCAGAATCCGAATCTAACAACTGTTATCTCCGTCGGCATACTCGGATGCCCCGTAATGGTGCAGGTAGTAAAGGTGTACCTTTTTGAAATATGCATTTCGTATAATAAAAGTTTTATAATTAACCGAAAAATAACGCTCCCTTTTCCTCCTTGCAGTATAAAAGTTTTTAGCGTAAATTAAATGTGAAACAACGTTTTTTCCATGCCTCTTTCGTACGTTCCGTAACATTTTTAATATGCATTTACCACCTTACGGAGCAGCCTCGGCACATAACCAGTTATTCAAATTTATAATTAAGAATTTATTAGATATTAATATCGCATCGGGCGTTTTTTTTTTTACTTTCTAAGAAATCGCGGAACAGTTCAAAAATTGAATGCACTTATAATTATATAACATAATGAAATTGCTTTAATTAATTATACGAAAATCTTAAATACTGCTGGTTTCCCAGTGAAGACCGCAATTAAAGTCTAATATCCTTTTATAAACCGTAATTATAAAGCTGGATTCTATTAAATAATTAATTAATATTATATACGTATTCTAGCCGTCGGATCTAGAACGCTATGTATGTCGAATCGTCAAGGTAAACCAGATTTTTTTTTATTCCTCGATACGATTGTACCCTTTCGTACAATAATACAAACTTTTAATTGTGATTTTCATCTGATAATTTAATGAAGTTAAAATTCCTGCCGTTTGCCAAATAAAATTTAATTAATATTTACGTTGGAAACCACAACATTTTCTTCAAGTTTAATTTACGCCTCAATATTTGGGTTTAATTAACGCGGCACACCATGGATTCTGGTCCCAATAATAGTGCACACCACCGAACCTAATTAAAAGTTTCTAAAAAGAATTATTTATAAACTGTGTTTTTACGGATCCCGCTTAATTAGTAATGCAAGAGAATTAAAAGTAAACAAGTTACTTTATTAGAAAAAACTTGACGTAGGTCTGGATTTGTGATCTTTAACTTTGAAACTGTGAGTTCATTGTTTCAATGATGCTTTCAAATAAACGAAGAAATTTTTATTTTCATAATTAATAATGTTTTATTATTTCTTATAATTACACATTTTCCCTATGATATTTTCCATTTGTTTTTTTGAATCCGAGGCAAATAAATATATTGTTTTGAGGAACGATAAAGTTTGTCAACACGGATTCATAGATTCCCCAGCTTGAAAGTTGCGAAAATCTTGTTTCTTTCAACAGCGCAAGTTTTAAATCTTATCTACATCTCAACAGATGTAAGAAAGGAAAGGAAGGATGTAAGAAAAAAAAAATATTTACAACTCAAAATTTCGATAATTGTATTATTTTGATGGGAAGATAATCTCAATCAAGAGACAAAATCATTCTGGGTTTGCTTGCAAGATACCGGATTTTGCACGCAGGGCTTTTGCCCAGTGTCATAATTACTGCGCAGGACCGCCAACGCAAAATGTGAACACACCAATCGCGGTCCCTTTCAGGCCCAGCGAACTTAATATATACCAAAAGCCTAGATTTATGAGCGTCACTCTTCTGACTTCATTTGCTCTGTTCACTACATGATGATAGTGCGAGTGACGTCTTGAGGTACAGATAACAAAGTGAGTAGATAAATGAAATAACGAACTTCGCTTTTGAAAGAAATTGTACGTATTCGCATACGGACTTAGCGGTTTAATTTGATAGAATATTTAGAAATTCGCTACTTGAAATTTTTTTTCATTTTAATTTGAGAATTGTGATAAACTGTCCGGTTGCTTAAAATTCATTTTTTGGGCAAGCGACTAGATGTCACGTACAATCGGAAATTATTTCAAATCTCTTACTTCTTTTACTTTATTACAGGCAAGCCTTTGTATAGAAATTTGAAGCCATAGCTTGGTTTGGTTAAACATTTTTTAATAGTACTTGAAGGATAAAGATAACTAAAAACACATTTCCTTATTCCAAGTGATAACAAGCCTATTACAAAAGATGCAGTTTATCGATGATCAATGTACATCGAAAGATAAAATTCGTAGGTAGTGAATAGGCTTGTTTTGAACATTGCCTTGATTATTTTAACAAGCATTTCAAAATATGGCGAAAGAAAACCGTGTTCGTCTGTATTGGTCGAATTATAAAAAATAAATAATACATCGCAAATGAAACATAATAATAAATAATATTTGTTGTTATAATAGTTATCAATTTCTATTTATAACATCAATATTCAATACAATAGTCTCTGTACGCAGTGTTACTGAATGCTAAAATATTAGGGATGGGAGAAAAAATATATTTTTTTATGTAAACCTATTACATTTCGCAGGACAGAAGGTGTCTGGGAACATGGTTATCACACAAAATTTTTATGCTAGGAAATTTGCAATTTACTTAATAATACTTAATTTTTGCTTAAGTACCTGCTCACAAAAAAAGATATGGTTTTCTAAAATTTGAATAAAATCATTGATGGCGAATTTTTAAATTTAAAATGACCAACATTCCAATAATCGCTCCTTGAAAATACTCCTTGAAATCTCGAATAAAATTAAACGAATATCATCAATTTCAAGTTTAAAGTAAGGTTTGTATCGTGAATAAATGAAATGAAAAATAAATGAAGACTAACATCGAAAAATTATTTTTTAAAAATGTAAATAAATTTTTGAATTTCCAATATTACTTATATACACTAATTGATATTTACTTTTATGTTTGTTATTATATAGAAAATAAAGCATAAAACAAAATATAAAATTGTTTATAACAAAAAAACTGTACATTCAAAAATTTTCAAAAATTCGTGGTGCATTTTTAGTATATAAAGACCCCACCTATGAAATAAAAAAAAATTCACGTACGTGTTGCTGTAGTTAAAATAAGAAATTTTCAGTATTTTCTAAATATTTAAAGAACCATGACGTAAATTAATGTAAAATTTTAATATGTTATAGCAGCATGTTTAATTGACATTCATAATTTTTTAAAAAAATTTTGAATGCGTGGTTTTAAAGTTAATAACATAGGATCAACCTTAATACGTGTGTTCTATTTCTTTGAAAGGCTATAAAATATATCAATGATTAAATTGAAGATTAAATAGGTAACTATAAAACCATTTTTATAGGCTATCGTTTTATGTTCTAAATAAATGGCTTACCTTACATGGATTTTTGAATGAACCAAGTAACATCTATTGCACCATTTCATATCAAAAAATAAATGTACTTTTTAATATCCCCAAGAGTTAGATCAAATCACTGGTAAAATTACTCTGATATTGGGGAAAATATCGGAAATGAAATAAGAAGATCGTTCAATATAGAGTCGTGTTAAAGCGTCCTTGTTTCAGACCTAATTTACTCCGTAATACATCATTAATTGCCGCTATGGTTTAAATACATTATTAGCCTAACAATAACAAATACTTCGCTCTTGTGCAGGTGTACTTTTTTTTTCTACTGGAAACAAATTCTGTACGCTACGGACGTAAATGTGCATCAATTTTTTAAAAGTACATGTTGTATAGCCTGCGAAAACAGCAATATGTTTATAAATACATCTTATAAATCAATCCTTTCCACGATTTTCTTGTCAGGAAGCGTCAGCTGCGATCATTTCTTCTATTAACCCTCTTGTTTCTCTCCGTAGAGGTAATTTGACTTCATCTAAAAGCACTTACCGTACAAAATCAAATTTTACAACTATATATTTTTAGTTTCTTCTTCTTTTTCTGCTTTATATTTCGAAAAAGGAACTTTGCACAATGTAAAAGCGTAAGCACTCCAAGTTCGGATATTTTTTTAAGAAGGAAACCTTTCATTCTATTCTATAAAACCCACTCGAACGTTTTCAGAAGTAACTCTATTAAATACCCTTTCTTTTCCTGAAAGAAAACTACTCATGCCTATTAAGTATCCAGTTCTTATTATGTAATAAAAAAAAATTACTTCGTATGTGGAGATGAAAGGATAAATCAAACAAAGATATTTATTAAATTCTAGGATTTATCGATCTTTACAAAGGTATCGATTGAAAAAATGTGATGCTGAAAAGACCCGTGTACATATACAGTGTTTGCCATAAAATTTCAAAGAGATGGATATTTTTTTTTGCTAGTTATAAAAGCCTGTTTGTTCGTAGTTCAGGATGAAATACACAATTTTTTTACATTAGTTATTGGAATAAAATAATCAGTGTTGGTGTCTGGTGGTCTTTTTGACAAGGGGGGGATGCTATTATAAAAAATATATTTGAAAAAAGCAGGTATTGTTAATAGATTATTAAAAAAATAGCACTGCACTGGGAGGCATATTTATTAGTAATGTGTTCCTGAATGCCGCCCATCCTTAGTTCGTTTAAATCCGCAAAAATGCTTCTCAATTCTGCAATTAAACATATATCCAAATAAAATTATCATCTGGCACCAATTTGTTAGATTTATAGTTTCGCCACACAATAAATCGGAATTTTTAATTTGACTTCAAGCTTCTAATCGATAAATAGCAAGCATAGTATGGCTTTAAATGCAATTAAACTGGTATTAAAATATATTCTTTAATATTACTATTTTTTTACGCTAATAGAAACATTATAATGAATTCGAAACTTCACTTCCACACATCGATTTATGTTCAGCTTTTTTTTAGTTATTTATTTCAATTTAGCCCAGGTTATGGCTTACCTAATTCTTTTTTTTTTTTTTTTTTTTCTTCCAGAGGAATTTACACTTATACTGTTCATTTTTAAGGTTATTATAAACACAGTTGCTTATCACTATAAAAAAAAAAAAACAGGAAAAATCTCTAATCACAAATCAGATTGGCCGCAGCCGAAGTCATTGGTTGTTTGGCCAGGCCTCGTACCGTTGTCATACCAACCTGAGCCGTGATTTCACTGCGGCCCAAATATCTAATTTCAACCTATTGTACGTTGCAAATACAAGGTATAAGGTACATAATTCATTTCACAATGTTCACCACGGAATAAATAGGAAACCGCGAGATATTTAAACTGTATTTTCGTAATAATTACGTAAATAATAATAAATTAGAATATTTTTATTTATAAATTCTATTGCATTTTTAAAGCATATGTTGCGCCCCTGAGGATAATATAGTTTTAGAGCTAAGGAATAGAATTATTCAGAAAAGCTCCTTAAAATGACGTAATATATTCAAATATAAGCTTTGCCAATTGAATTCCAAAAAAAAATGTTCTGCCATTTTTTTTACCAAACGGAAATCCAGCAGAGAGTTTTAAGACAAAAAATATCCATTTGTTTCAAACTAAATAGCAGCCGCTGTATATTTATGTCGATACAAACCAGAGGAAGTATATACCAGGTGTGTCGGTAATTCTTTTCCGGTTTTTTCGCTA